>JAABOM020114563.1:0-23577 GCA_011800125.2 Solanum clarkiae | reverse complement strand
AATCAAGAGGACTGATTATTGAAATGACCTAACGGGTCATTACAACAACTCACAAGTCATTGGTTTACCTAACTTTTGTAAAATCAGACATTAAAACTAAGACCTCCTATCAGCTCCAACTTTATTCCCATACTAAGAAATTAACTTTAACATCTATGTTCAATTAGGAATCCTGAATTAAAATCCTATATCATATGAAGGATGACTCAATATTAGCTTTAAAAAAAATTGGGGTGTTACACTCTATTAGTTGAGATTCCTTATCAATATTGTCTAGACTTAGCTTACTTAAACTGTATATGTTTAACTATTTTTTTTGTTTTGTTATACATTTGAAACCTATAAGAGTCCTTGCATGATTTTCTTTTCAGTTTTTTACAATAGTTTATATGATTTTTTGCTTCAGTTTTCTCATTAGTTAACAACTATTGTACATTAGTTGTTCTTTATCAAGGGTTCTAGTATAGGTTATCTATCTTTTAGCAGCATGTGTATTTTCGACTCTTGTAACTGTCTATTCATTATCATTTTCTCTGCTAAAGTTATCATTTCTTATTGTTTAAAATGAAGAATTTTATTTTCAAACTTCATGTTGAATTTACTTTTGTGACAATTTTCTGCAGTAGGATGTTGTTTCTTCGAAAAACTCTATCATTTGTTCTGATCAACTAGCCTTTTTCCATTGATCTGCAGAGTTTATGATCTAGTTAATTGAACCCTCAAATGTTTCCTCTTGAAATCTGTCTATTGTGAATGTTATTAGTTTTTAATTGTTAAAATATTTTGATACATGAGTTATTAAGTTAGATAGTGTGGATCTAAATCTGAAACTTTTTATTTTCTGATAATGATTTGTCTGACAAATTTTTCCTTCTCAAATGTCCACAAGTTGTTATAACATAACTTTGTGAAGCATGATACTCAGTTGAGGTTATCATATGAAACTGTCGAGATGATTTAATATAATTAACTATTGCCTTGATAGTTTTTTATCTAAAATATTTTGATTAAGATACTTTGATGTTTAACTAAGAGTTTGTGGTTGTAGCTATAGAATGTTGCCCACCTCTTTAGCAATTTACATGTTTGTTGAAATAAAGAGTAATATCCCAGTCATGTCTTGATAAATCAGATTGAAGTGTATATGATTGTTTGAAAGTAAATGATAATTGATTTAAAAGAATTCTGTATGAAAATGTTGTATGCTAAAGTATCCAAATATTGATTAAACTGTTAATTTTTTAGTGTGTCATCTCTTTCATTTTAGTCACTGATTTCCACTATGCTTTGCACAACTAATTGAAAATGATCATTTGTTGCAGTTAATTTTAACTGATCTGATTATTGCAGTTCATTAAATTTACTTTTATTTTTTGTTTAAAAGTTTATCATAAATATTTTTATCCTGTTTCTTGTGTCATATAGATTTGGATGGATAATTTAGATAGAAGTTGGATGAATCTTGGAAGCAGCAGCAGTGAGTATATTAGTGGAGTGGAAGATTTTCTTGATAAGGCGTTTGAACGATCTTCTAAAGGAAATGAAATATTGTTCCCTTGCAATGATTGTAAGAATCATTATTGGCATTATAGAAATGTGGTAGAAGGTCATTTATTTGGAAAAGGATTTGTTGATGGATACAAGATATGAATTTTTCATGGGGAAAGATCCTCCTCGAAGAGCAACAATGAAGGTCCTATCATTCATGATGATATTGATGGACTACTTCATGATACATTTAGACATATACACAATGACACAGGAAATGAAGAAGGAGCCAGAGAAGGTCTATCTGAAGATGCAAAAAGGTTCTTTAAATTAGTGGAAGAAGGGAAAAAAGAGTTATATTCAGGGCGTGAAAACTTCAGCAAGCTGAGTTTCATCATTCGATTGTTCTTGCTTAAATGCTTGCATGAGTGAAGTAACATGGCCTTTTCAGACCTGTAAGACTTGTTGAGAGAAGCATTTCCTTTTGCTGAACTACCTGAGTCTTTCAATAAGGCTACAAAGGTGATAAAAGATTTAGGCCTTGGTTATAAGAAAATACATGCATGTCCTAATGATTGCATGATATTTTGGAAAGATAATTCAGAGACAGATAATTGCTCTGCATGTGGGTCTTCTAGATGGTCAAATGTTGGTGATAGTTCGACTAATATGACATCTAAAAAACCCGCCAAAATTTTGAGGTACTTTCCTTTAAAGCCTAGGCTTCAGAGAATATTTATGTGTTCTGAAACAACTACTGCAATGAGATGGCATGCTACTGGACGACCTAATGATGGGAATTTGAGACACCATGCTGATGGAGAAGGTTGGAAGGACTTTGATTCTTTGCATCCAGACTTCTTGAAAGATCCTCGAAATGTTAGATTGGGTCCTTCAAGTGATAGATTCAATCCATTTCGAACCGTGAGCATTTCTCATAGCACATGGCCTGTTATGTTGATGAATTATAATTATCACGATGGATTTGCATGAAGCCGGAATACATAATGTTGTCAATGATCATTCCAGGTCCATCCTCTCCAGGAAATGATATAGATGTGTATCTACAACCATTGATTAATGAACTAAAGGAATTATGGGAATTTGGTGTAGAAACATATGATGCTCATACAAATCAAACATTTCTAATGCGTGCAGCCTTATTATGGACAATTAGTGATTTTTCAGCACTAGCAATGTTGTCCGGATGGAGTACTAAGGGGAAGTTGGCATGTCCAGCTTGTAACTATAACATATGCTCTCAATATCTCAAACATAATGTGTTACTTAGGTCATCGAGCATTTTTGCCTCCTGAACATCCATTTCGAATAGACAAGAAATCATTTAACGGTGAGGAGGATCATAGGCCTGCACCTACACCTTTGTCGGGTACAGAAGTATTGAAAAAGTTACGTGACTTCAATAATGTGTTTGGAAAGGGACAAAAGAAAAGGCGTCAAAACACTGAGGATCCATGGAAGAACAGATCCATCTTTTTTGAATTACCATATTGGGCAACAAATAAGTTGAGGCACAATCTAGATGTAATGCATATTCAAAAAAACATATGTGAGAGTTTGCTTGGGACTTTATTGGACATATAAGGAAAGTCAAAGGATCACATTAATTCTTGTTATGACTTGCAAGATATGGGGATAAGAAAGGAGTTTCAACCAACAAAAGACAATACCAATGGAACAATTCATTTGGCAAAATCTTGTTTTTTCATGAAACCAGAAGAAAAATAATTATTTTGTTCGGTCATAAAAAATGCCAAATTGCCAAAAGGATGTGCCCTCAAACTTATCAAAGTGTGTTGAAGAAATGAAAATATCAGGTTATAAGAGTCATGATGCTCATTTTATAATGCATTACTTAATTCAGGTCGCTGTTCGAAAAACGTTGCCTAAGAATGTTGCATTAGTCATAATTAGGTTGGAAAACTTCTTCAAAGCCATATGTAGTAAGGTTATAAGGTGAAGAGATCTTGATGCATTGCAGGCTGAAATTAAAGAAATAGTATGTGAGCTCGAAAAAATTTTTCCTCCATCTTTTTTTATATAATGGAGCATTTACCTGTCAATTTGGTAGATGAAATTAAGTTGGGAGGTCCAAATCATCTTCGTTATATGTATTCCACAGAGAGAAAATTGTGCATGTTAAAGGGCTTGGTTCGTAATCAATATCATTTAGAAGCTTCAATAGCAGAGGGGTGGATGCTGAGGATTGTGTGACCTTTTCTTCGAGATACTTACATGATGGAGTGAAGACAAGATTCAGTAGGTATCAAATAGAGGAGGATGAAGATATTGAGCAAGAGGGAGATAGTCTATCACCTATATTTCCTAAGATAGGCGATCTAATTGGAGGTTGGAGCGGACAAAAAAGAAAAATATTTACCATGGATGTACAGTTATCTTCTGAAGCACATCGATATGTTCTTTTCAATACAGGAGATGAACAAGTAGAGAATTTTATCAAGTAAGAATTTATACTTCAAACTCTATTTATATTTATATGTATAAGGTACTTTAAACTTTAATTAATAAGTATTATTGATGGACTTTGACATAATCAAACTTGCTGGGAACATAAGGCTTTAATTGATAAGGATGTTAGATCAAATGCATGGACAAGAGCAAAAAATCATAGTCAAGAGTTTGGAAACTGGTTCAGGGAAAGAGTTAAGAAGGTTGAAGTTCCTAATCATTTAAATAGCTAGCTAAAGGGCCTAATAGGGTGGCAACCAAAAGATATAATGCATATTTTATTAACGGATATCGATTTCATACATTTAAACATGATTCCTCACTCAAGTCTCAAAATAGTGGAGTGACTTTATCTGCGACAACAGATAGTTTTGCTAGTGCCAAGAATCAGAATCCCATTGACGGAGAGGTTATCTATTATGGAGTTATTCAAGATATCTTTGAGATTGATTATTACAGTTGTTTTAGTGTTGTACTATTTAGATGTGATTGGTTTCACAATGAAATTGACGATTATGGGTAAACCCGTGTATGCTTCACCAAATTCTGTAGTACAAATGATCCTTTTATATTGGCATCTCAAGTACTTCAAGTTTTTTACGTGGAAGATCCAATTGAGAAGGATGTTTATTATGCAAGGAATAAAGTGCCTACGGATTTGTATGACTTGGAAGAAGAAGATTGTCCTAATATAGGCGACACATTTTGGAGGGAGCCTACTGAACACATTGGTTCTTTGGATAGATTACCTGATGTTGACATTAGATGATATAGAGATGATATCCCTGGTGATGTTGTTGATATGCCACTCGATGAACAACTTTCAGAAGATACAACCATCGAAACATCGGAAAGAAGAGGATGATTTTGATGATACTGATTGGGATTGGATGGATGCAGATGATTAAATAATAACCTTCCGAACTTCTTGTAAATATGTATTTATCATTGTTTTAATATCTTTTTGGTGAGTTTAAACTATCTTGTATAAAAACACTCAAGATTATGTTTGTAATTTGGTATATCTTATTAGTCACTTTTATTTGTTTTTTTCATTATAATTGTGTTATGAATTGCTTAAATTTTGTAGGAGGTTTAAATCTTATTTACGAGCTAGTCAGTGAATTGTTGAAATGATCTCTGCTTTACTACTGACTGACTAGGTTTACTGGAAAATAATGTTTTATATTTAATATCTTATTTACGAGCTAGCCAATGAATTGTTGAAGTGATCTATGCTTTACTACTGACTGACTAGGTTTATGGAAATGTATGTTTTTTTTAACTATTTGTGGTGCTGCTTTCTTTTACTTCCTAAAGTGCTTGTCATATACCTTTGGCTGGTAGATTATTTAAGCATCTTCTAGTCATATAATAGGCTGCTATTTTATGAACAATAGTTTGGTATTGAATGAAATTGAAGAATCTCTTATCTTATTTGAGCACACTATTTTTCTAAGGTAGAGTGGACATGTATTTGGTGCATGCATTTTAATGTTCATCTATTACAAATGCTAGCCGGGATGAATCTTAAGCTATTTATTAAGTAATTCTTTTATAATATTTTTAATTTTTTTCAACTTGAATTACAATCGTCATTTCTAAAGCTGATTGTTATACATGGTATTGTTTTGATAGATTTTGTAGGCATGAGTTTGGAGGAGACTTAAACAAAAGACAAAATTGTGAAAGGAAAGAAATATGTGCCAGCTGGAATTCTTTCATTGATGGCATACAAAAAAGTTTCATCATTGAAAACGAACAAACCTATTCCATCTAATCTGTCCAGAAACTCCTCTAGTGTTGTAGCACAAGCTTTACTGGAAAAGGTGCCTCAGAAGTCTTCTACTATGAAAAAACGAGCTACGCAAAAAATAAATGTGCAGGAACTAGTGCAGCAGGTGGCTCAAAATTCTTCCACTCTAAAAGTACGAGTGTGCAAAAAAAAAAGTGCAACAATTGCCTAGAGATTCTTCCACTGCAGCAGGACAAGGTGCAAAGAAATAGTTGCAACAAGTGCCAAGAGATTCTTCCATTGTAGAAGCAACAGATATACAAGTTCAAATGCAACTAGACACATTGAATTCTGGAGAAAATGAACAGTCTGGATAACAAGGTAAGTACATATAAATTTACTTTTGAATTGATGTATTGTTTAACTTTGCTTCTAATTTATTATTGTAGATCCTTTGACTGAAAAAATAAGAGGAAATACAGTGATGTCACGTGTACATGCATGACAAGAGCCTCAACTAATTGTGCTTAATAGGAACAATCAACCGATTGGTCCTACAGATGCCATTGTAACAGAGTTGAGTAGCTTTCTTGCTACATTGGCAAGAAATGCAATGATTTGTCCACTTAATATACATAATTGGAAGAACATGGATACAAAAGAAGATTTGTGGGAATACATCCAGGTAGGAGTTTTTACTTTTCTAGTTTTTATTTAAAATGTTTGTACTGTTTACTGACCCAAAAATAAATTGTAGGAGAAATATATTACTCCTGAAGCTACCAGAGAATGGACTTTGAAGACAATTCAAGCTGCTCGAAGAAAGTATAAGAATGAATTGTATAGGAAGCACTATAAGCCTTTTGATAATGATGATCTTCGAATGGCCAAAAAGCTCGCTGATGTTTCTGAATCGGATTTTAAGGATCTTCTCCAATATTGGGATTCTGACGAATTCAAGGTTAGATATAAATCATGGACAACTTTTGTTATTTATCCACTTCTGAATTATTTATCATATTACCATTGAATCTCTTAGAGTAGATTGGTTCACAAAATGACTTCTATTTAGTTGCTTCCCTTCTAGATGTTGGGCATGTTGTTTCTTCCTGTCTTTCTGGAGTTATCTGATAAAGAAAGTACTAATGGTGTTCTGCATTTGTATTATAACCTTTACTTTAGATGATATTTTGCACTTGTTTTTTGTGGCTGAATCTGTAGACAGACTTGGTGTTTTATTTTTGTATTGTAACCTTTGTTGAATCTATAGACAGACTTCTAGCTCCAATCCTTTATGGAGCAACATGAACAATAAGGACTCATGTTGCCAATCAAATTTTCTTTACTCAGAGATTCTAACAAAAAAAATATTTGAGTTGATTTCATGAATTATATTTTTGCAGAAAAAGAGCGAAACAAATACTAAGAATCGTAAAAAACTGAAGAATCCTCATACTGCTGGTAAAACAAGTTTTGCTGTGATACGCAACAAATTGGTATGTTTCTTCTAAATTATTAAATATAAACTTGCTTTCATTAAAAAAATATTTGATATTGACATTAATTTAATTAGGAAAAAGAAAAGGAAAATCCTAATGATCTTTCAGTTAAAGAAATGTTTGTGGCTACAAGAGCAAGAAAACCTGGTCGAGTGTACAAGGATTCTGATGAGGATACGCTCAGTAAAATTGTATGCATTCTATTTACTTTCAAAGTTGGTGAGAGTTTTTAGTGTTTATTATAGAATTATGTTTATTTGTTTGGATTCTCTTCTCTCGGACATAATCTGGCTGAAATGGAGAAAATACAAAGTCAATAAAGTGAAGATTGCAGTGATTCAATTGATGCATATGAAACAGTCATGTGACCTGGAGATTCAGGATATGTGAGATTGTATGGACGAGGAGTTACTAAAAAGAGTTTGAAAAGGAAGAGACATTCTAAACCCTCTTTAAGTGCTACTGATGATGAGATGTTGCAAAATAAATTGGTAGATTTAGAAGAAAGGATGATAGAAAAATTAGAACAAAAAACAACAACCATATGCCAGGAAGTTATATGTGACATCATTGGAAGGCTGAAAAGCATGTACCTTGGGCTTCAAGTGGATTCCAATATTTTTGAAACGTTTTCTACTGAATCACAACAAGAAGATATTCAACCTATCCATCGACCATCTTCTAGTAGGAACAAACAATGTATGCTTTCTCGTCTTTCATCTTCTATATCTTCATCTTTAATTTTTATCATTATCATCATTTTCTTCTTTGTTTTATCATTTCTTAATATTATTTATTGTTATTATCATCTTCTTCTTCTTAATGTATGTATCTGTAAACACAATTTTTTTTTTTGCATTGCCATACATATTAAGCTTGAGAAGTGAATTTCTTCAGTAGTTAGAAGAATAAATATATGCTAGTATTTCAACTCCACATGTTTTTTACCATAATTGTTTTGTGCACTTCATTAAGGCTAACTATACTTAGTATAGTTAATTATCTTTAATTTAAATTTCTATTTTTATTCATAATTTTTATTTATCATCTTTTGTAGGTGGTGACGAAGTTAATCAAAGGGACGATCGATGAAAGGATTGAAGACTTCATTTAAGATAATAGGTTAAAAGTTGTAGGAAAATCAAATGATCTAGCTCAACTGGCCTTATGTTTTGTATCAATTGAAACTGGTGACAATTGTCGAAGAAAGTTTTTGTTATGTTTTGCCTATCTGGATCATATTGAAATAATGAGAGGAATGTATGTTACACTGTGATCAACTTTGATTGATTTCCCCACTTGTTATTATCTTTTGTGATTTAGAAAATTATGTTTTATTTTTAATGGGTAGATATTTGTACTTATAAGCTATGCTATAACTGATTTTTCTATTATAATTTTAAAAATAATAATAATAGATCTAGTTGAAAAGATTGATGATATAAGCAAAGGGAACAGTTAATAACCGTTGCAATAGAATAATAATTGTTGCTGTAGCCCATTTGAAAAAATGCTATTAATGTGTAAAATTTGTTGCATTAACAATAATGACTATTGCTGTAGAGAGAAAAAAATTGTTACAATAGACGGGTCAATCGTTGCAAAAAATAACTATCGTAACGGTTATTAGTCATTACCATTGATATAAATAGTACATTACCATTGATATAAATAGTAGCTATTATGGATGGAAGAAAAATTGTTGCTAAAGAGGTACTTCTAGCAACGGTTCTTAGAACCGTTACAAATACCGTTGCAATAGAGCTATAGTAATGCGAGCAAATGGGGTGGGCTTCCATCCGTTATGATATTTCTATGGTAATGATTTTCAGGCCTATCGCAACACATTAAATACCGTTACCATAGACTCAAATTCTAATAGTGATAGGTTAAGATTCTACACTTAAAGTAACTAAAACATGTCTCAAAATAAGATAGCATAAGTCATAATGCAATACATACTGAAAGTGGAACATATGCTGAAAGTCTATATGCAGAAACAAGCTTACTTTAACTTGGAGAGTTTCTCTAACCGACAAACACCACTGTGAATTTCATGATGATACAACATCTTGCCCACGCTGGCAGAACTGTCCCATACTTTGCCCGGGTAAGGAACAAAAACTAGGGAAGTTGATCCATCCCTAAATTGGGTCATCTCAGTGGCAATGAGGAGTTGTACTTTTGGTACAATCCTATCTTACACTAGCTACGTAGTATTGTGAGTTCAAGTTATTATTACTCTCATTCATATCGGTGCTCAATACTATTCGCAGAATAGCTTTTATAATGCTCATACTTGAAGGATATTCTTGCTCAAAGTATTACTTTCTTCTCTTTGGGACTTAGCCCAACTTTAGCTTTCTTAAACTTTTCTCAACATAACTCTTTTCTTTGTCTGAAAGTTGTATCAATGCAAGGTATTTCAACATGATCTTTATTATTCAGCTATCTTGCAAATACATAAGCTTCAAGTACTTCATAAACTCAACTCAAAACTGAGAATATTCTAGTTTTTCATGAAATATAGGGATTCTCATAAATGCAACCATAACTATAAATCTGATCTCGATAGCGTAACTTGGTACCAAAATCAGTAAAGATCATGACTTTTACCAAGAAAAATGCATGAGCATGTATTTTGATGAAATTACACAGTAATAGAGGAAATCTTAATCTCAAGTTATCAATATGATCTTGTATAGAAACTGATAGTTATAGATACTAAAATAATAGTAGGATAACTTTTGGAGGCTTTACATACTTGACACAAATTTTCTTGAAGATTTGAAGAACCCTTTTCCAAGTCCTAATCCCTCTTTAATCCCCTAACTATTGTTCTTACTGATGTTCGTGAAAAAGTGAAGGGTATTTTTAGAATTTTAGAATTTTAGAATTTTAGGGCTAAAAACAACCTTAAAACGATAGGGTATTGGTCTAGGATAGGTAGAAAAATATCTGGAATGCCCCTCGAAAAATTTTAAAGTTTTTGAACTTTGGGGGACCAGGTCCGCGACACAGACTTGGCGTATACCAGTGCATTTTCTTTGAAAAAATTTTGAACAAGTTTTCCATTCCCCGTCGAAAAAATTTGAAAAAAATATAAGTATGGGTCGACAATCAGAACGCGTTAAGGCCCTGATGCATACTCACACTGCTCCGATTTTCAGATCAAAAAATTATTATACGATCCGGTTGCTCTAAAATGCGAACGAGGCCATTTTTCACTCAATTTTTTGTGCTGATTGCAAATTCGAGATCATGGGAAGACACATTATGCGCACGTCTCCCTTCTAGGGGTATTTTAAAAATTTCACCGGGTGTTAGTCCCTAATAAAAATATTACTTTTAAAGAACCCTTTCTTGTTTCTTTTAAAATCACTTTAACTGATAAAAAAGTAAGAATTTTTTTTCTTAATCTCATTTTATCAGTTAAAATAGAACAACTTACCTTTGTAACAAATAATATGTCATAAGTAAACCCAACATTAATTTTTATTTCGATAACGATAAAAATACTAATTATAATAAAAAAATAATTTTATTTTTAAACCTTTCTCAAATTGAAGTAGGATAAATATTTATTTATAAAAATATATTATTAAAAAAATTAATGCATTTAAAAAGAAAAATAAATAAGAAATTTATTTGAAAAAGGGTATTTTTGACCCATTAAATAACAAGAAGCGCATTCTTGGACCAACGTATTCACTGCAAGAGTATTTATGGACCAAACTACAAAAAAAAAAATACTTTTATTCATTTCACATAGTTTAAGAGTATTTTTAACCCTTTTCCTTAATAGTATTTGTATGATACAAGTTTTTGTACTTGAAGTATGTGTTTATATATTCTCTTATATAATAAGCCGCTAAGTTGAGCAGCTTAGGATCGTCGTGTTGAAGCAGCTGAAGCAGGCAGGGGACTATTGAGTTGCTTTGGCTTGATGGTTCAAGCCTGACATCTTAAATCTGACGTTCCAAGATCAAACTTCAACAACGCCAATATTTTATGTCATTTCTATTAACTATTATTTAATTATTTCTTCATTAACTTCAACTATGAAATTACAATAACGTGTCTACTTAATTTTTGCGGTGGCTATCAAAATATCTACTTAAATTTACTATGCCATTTTTATTAACTATTATTTAAATTATTGTTTACAGTTGAGCAGTTTAGCTGCCCGCTGCAGCTGCTTGAAGCAGACATGTGACTACAACGTGTTTGCTTAGTTTACAGTGGCTATTAAAGTGACTGCTTAATTTTACTGTGTCATTGCTGTTAATTATTATTTCACTATTTCTTTATTTACTTCAATTATGAAATTATAATAATGTGTTTACTTAACTTTACAGTGGTTATTGTCTACCTAATTTTACTATGTCATTTCTACAAATTACTATTAATAATAAAAAAAATAATATATATTGGACTCGTGCAACGCACGATCTTCACAAACTAGTACATATATTTCTATCTATTATATAGAAAAGTCAAAGTGAGGACGACCAATGATAATTGTTGTAAATATGCTTAGTTTCAAGGGTAAAAAAAATAGTTGAATGGTTTAATATTAGAAATAAAAATCTAGAAGCATCTTTCTTTTTTCATATTTTTTTTCTATCTATTATTGTCATGCCCCATTTTTCTCGTGAAAATACGGGAACCTGGACGATGTCGTGGCAATGACTCTTTTGGGACTTTTAAGAAGGGGGAAGAGTCGCCACTTAATGATTGGGTGCATTAGGACACCATTTTTAACTTATTACTAAGTCTAAGTCACCAGAGATCGGGTAGAGGCTCAAATTACCTCAAGAGGAAGGTGTTAGGGCTCGAGGTCCACAAATTTTAGTCCCGAACGTGTCTCATATCTTATATGGGGGTTACAAATAACAATTAAGGTCTCAAATTTTAATAATTATCCTAACTAAAAGCTAAGTGATAAAAATACAATAAGGAATTAGACAAATAGATGGAAAAAATAAATAAATTATTTTACCCCAAACAATTAAAAACAAATAAAAGAGAGAGAGGAATTAAACTAAGCGATTTTGTTCCACTCGAATCTGTTACTCGGCCTTTTATTTTCGGAAGACAAATCAAAATTTGTCATTTATAGCATCACATGGCTTATTATGCCTAAGGACGAAAACCAAGGTTTCTTTCTTATTAAAGCTCAAGTTTTGATCATCCTTTCCGAGGGTCCTATATACGCCTACCCCTCCTAAGTTGATTTATTTATTTAGCTTGAAGACGCACTAAAAGAAATGAAAATTTCTAATCATTTTCCTAAAATGCCTAGAGTCCCTCCTAATGTCTAAGAGGCATTGAACTTCTATTTTGATGAGGTTCTAGACTTAAAAGAAAATCAAGCCTTCCTAGTTAGACCCGCGTCAACCATAACAGATAGAACGAGCAAGTAGCAAAAAAATTTCAAATTGGCCTCTTAAACAAATTAACATGCTTGAACATATGGATAAATTGTGAGGGGGTGAGACATATTAAGTGTATGCATCAGTGACCGAACAACATAATTTTTAAGAATTCAATTTTAAAGCTTCTACTAATCTTTGGAGCAGGAAAGAAAATGAAAACAATTATAGGGTAAATTTTTTTTATAAATTCTATGATCATAGGATTTATTAAAATGTTTAGACGATATAGTAATAACCTTTTATGGCAAAATAATGTTAATAGAATCGCCCATTTGTCAACACATTATTGTTAATTTTATATGATGAAAATTCTAACCAGTGTAACACGTTTTACATTTTATCAAAAGGAACTTGGTTAAAATTTATAGGCGTAAGTGCAAACATTAAAAAATAGAAAATCTTGTGACCAAAAACCTCCACGTGATGAAATGTGCTGAAAAGTATTATATATTATGAGCATTGTTTCTTTGAAAAAGTATGTAAGAACATCATTTCAACCAAATACTACTAATAAACATGATTTTTTAGAATTGATTGTCAAGTTCAAAATGTTATATATATATATATCTTTTTCTGAAAAGTGTGCTGAAAACATCATATTAACCCAATATTACTAATAAACACGAATTTAGAAGTAATTGTCAAATCCAAATACTACATCAACTAATTATCATATCTTAAAAGAAAAATTTGAGCGGAATTGTTACGATCCAAGCCTAAAGCCTAGACGTGACACACGACGCATAATGAACCCGAAGGGACCCCAAGTAAGCCTCTTAATATATCATTATACATCCTTGGTCACGGAATCAATAAAATATTAATAAAAGATTGTATATAGGGATAACCGGGGCTAAGGGACATCTTTCATAGTATAAAACATCATAGAATCAAGAGAGTCAAAGCTCATAGCATCAATATATATCTTGTCCAACAATAATTCTAAACATAGAACTTAGTGGGGGCTAAAACGAGCAACTGGGGGAAGAAAGTTGTAATACATAGCATAAGAGCATAAACATTGTCTCCAGAATAGAGGACTCACCAACTAGTTTGAGAGAAAGATCACACTAGCCACGTGGAGGAGGATGATAAAGTGGGGCTCCGGTTCCTACATGGTGATATCATGTAGGCATAGAGTATGCGTTAGTATGTTTAAATGTACTAAGTATGTAGGATGCAATGCAACAAGAGATAGATAACATAATCAAAATGCATACTCATAGCAAGAAATAGTATATTAGCAACATGGCATGCATGAACAATGCTTGGAGTAAAACATGTTTGGAGACATACTTACATAGCTTGTTTAACACAATAAGATGACATGCTTAGATCATCCAAATACCTTGTACTAGAGGGTGAGAGATATAGCATGAGTCATAACCCCTTCTACTAGGTAATGGGTAGTATATGAGATAATGAATAGCACATGATGGTAGAAGGTAGCATAGGTCATAACTCCTATATGTGTGCATGAGATAATACATAACCTTACATCGCATATGAGGGTGAGGTGTACCACATAGTTCATAACCCCTTCACATGAGCACATTGCATAACCTCAAATCATACAGGAGGGTAAGGAGTATAACATAGTTCATAACCCCTTCATGTAGATATAAGTAAGTGAGTAGCATTAATTTGTACATGAGGATAAGGTGTACAACATAGTTCATAACCCCTAAATGTAGAAATTGTCCTTGTACTAGAGGTTAAAGCATATAACATAGTTCATAACCCCTTCTAGTAGGCTTCGCAATTCACAAGAGCATAAATCTTAGCATAAGAACTCTATAACTCATCAACATGAGAGCCCAATACTTCAATTGAAATACCATAGGTGTTTTACATGATTTAAACACCCATATCTGCTTCCTTTCATAACCATAAGCCACTTGACTCATAAACCATACAATAGACTATCAATAACTCAAGAATCCTAATCCAGATATTTTATTAAACACTTGACGGGTGCGTAGTGCTAGTATAAAACCATGCAATTCAAGAATGAATCATGATACAAAATTCAATATAAAACTATCACTAGATACTTGGTAAAATCCTCAAGCAATATACATCAAATCCCTTCATCAAATCTCACAATATATCTTAGATTCATAGCTCAAAACATGCTAAAACAACCATAATTTCATGAAACCTCAACATAGTGTGTAGTGAAATTTATAATAGATAAGACCCATTAGTAAATTAATTTTAAATCATGCAATTTAGTTAAAAAGGAATCTTGGGCACTATGGGTGAAAGGATCCAATGGTTGAAACCCACATATCTTGATTTAGGAGAGTCCTTGAAAATTATTGAAGATGGAGACTTGAAGTTTGAATGAGAACCTTAAGTTCCGGATGAGTTTTGGGACTCTTGAATCTTGAGGAGTACTTGGGGCTTGACTTAGTTTCCTTAAATTCCAAGAAGACTTCTTGAAGACCTTAAGAATGGATGAAGAATTTGATGAAAATTAGAGAGAATTTTGAGAGGTTTTTGGTTGGTTTTTAGGGCTCAAAATGGCTTGATAATGAGAGACTTTCGTGTATATAGATATAAAGTTATTATCCAATTTCCCTAGAGTAAAAAGAATAATTTTTGGAAATATTTGAACTAGTCAGCATCAGTCTGCGTCACGGAGCCGTCGCGGACAACTACTATTTTTGCAAAGTTTCACCAAAAATTATTTTTCTTGGCACGGACAAAGTATACCTTATAGGTACTCGTTCCCCAACACAATTTTGCCCTCTGAACAAGAATATGAAGTCGGATTTGTAAAATTCTTCACAGATTTTAAGATATTCAAAAAAATGCATCATAGGGTCTTTCTGAGCTACGTAGAGGGGTGTTTAAATATCTCCAATTTGAGATTTAAGGGAATTATGATTATGGGGGAATTCCTTGGCAAGTGTGAGGCGTTTCAATATCTCCCCTTGGGAACTTTCATCCCAGAATGTCAAAGAAATGTACATGAGAAGAGTAATTATGAACAAATCAGCCCCAACAAGAATGCAACAACACATTTAAAACTCCATTTTCAAAATCTTAACACCAGTGTCAAAATCATCATGAACTTGTCAACATAAATACGAATGTATGTGATGACATAGGGGCTGAAACATAAGACTTGGAATAAAAAAGGACTTGACGTGTTATCATAAGCTTGGACAGAATGAAAGAGATACGAATACTGCCTTTCATGCCCGCTCTGGCTCCCCGAGAGACGCTAGCAACTTGACGATTCTTCCAAAGGGCCTTGACGAACACTACACCCTTATTAATCAACTGTTGCACCCATTCATCCAATATTCCCGCCGAGTCCTTCTCCTAAGCCAAGTTATCATCCACAACACCCACAACCTCAAAGAGTTCTATAGCATTAGAGTCACTAGCACATCCCCTTCAACCTAGAAGCATGAAAAATCGGACGAACCATACCTATACCATAGGCGAATTTACATTCACATGCCATCTTACCAAGCTTCTTTAACACTCTATAAGAACCCACAAACCATAAACTCAATTTCCTTCCTTGCCATCTGGACCACACCCTTCATGGGTAGGACTTCCAAGAGAACCAAATCATCAACACCAACACCTACTTAGTATCTAAAGACACCATCTCTCCCTTGGGAGAAAATCTCCACCTTACCATCTTGCACCAAGACCTCCAACTCTATCAAGACGAGGATCAAGACCTTGCTTAACTAGACCTCTTCAACCAAAGAAGATTCGAAAGCATCAAAGCCACTACACCATCCTTCTTGCTTCACCCAACTTCATCTCCTTCGAAATTCACAACATCACCCTCAAATGATTCACAAGCTCTTCCTCACTTCCGGAAATGACCCGACACATCATTACCAAGAACTACCGCAACATAACAAGGTAGGGATTAAAGACCCTATTCATGAGACCTGTATATATAACTACTCCATAATTCAAACCAAAAGACAACCCCATATTCAAAATATCGGAAAGGACATTCACTAGATCATTGATCACCGGAAACAAATCAATAGAAATAACTTAGGTTCAACACCCCCAACTCTTACAAGATGATAAAGGCAACACTTAGAGACCAATTGTACTTAAGACAAGAAATAGACTTACCCCTTCACTACTACTCAAAGACGGGTTTAATAGGGAATTAGAATTTGAGCTTGCGGGTTCTACAACCAATGGAGACACAATATGCATGTAAGCCATCCATCCCAATAATAACATCAAAATCCACAATATCTAATCCAACAAAATCATAAGTCAAGACCTAAACGCATCGTGACCACGGAATAATTTCCATATACCTTTCTAGCAACAATAGACTCACTAATGGGATAGACACCAGAAAGTCCACATAACAATATGGAATACACATGAAGCCCACTAGCAACAAAAAGAATAATGAAGGGAATAGAGATACCCGAAACCTCCCATGCATGTACATCAAGGTCAAAGAAAACTTCAACATATCGATAGCAACATCGGGCACCTCATCGATCCCTTGCCTCCTTTGAAGAGAATAGAACCGATTACATCTTGGAGCACCTCCTTGATCAGTATAACCACCTTGGGCTCTTGATTCACATGACAACCTTGACCTTGAGGACGACCCTTCTTTCCCTTATTCTAGATAG
The DNA here is from genome assembly GCA_011800125.2 of Solanum clarkiae. NCBI lineage: Eukaryota > Viridiplantae > Streptophyta > Magnoliopsida > Solanales > Solanaceae > Solanum > Solanum clarkiae. The sequence continues at coordinate 6,284 of JAABOM020114563.1, read as the reverse complement.
GGCAATCAATAAGCTTGAGGCCTACTCTCCCACACCCATAGTATACACTTAAATTCTTTAAGCATTTGCAATGATGATGCTTTTAACATTTTGGGAATTTTGGAAAACTCATTCCACCATCGCCACCTTGAAACCTTGGTTTATCCATTTCTTCAATAGCATGTCTCTTGTTTGGAGCACTAGAAGACCCTTGACCTTAAAACTCGATACCTTGTTGGAACTGGTCATCCTCAAACTGAGCCCTCTTAGACTCTCCACCCCTCTTCTTCCTAAGATTCTCACCCTCAAGTTGTTCGATATAAGTCATGAGGCGGGACAAATGCATATTATTAATCAACATAGTAGACCGACATTCTTCACTCACCAAATCAGAGACACCTATCACGAACTTGTTCATTCTAGCCCTTGGGTCGTTAAACCAAGTGAGGAGCATACTTAGAGAGTTGGTTGAACTTGAGGGCATACTCTCTCACACTCATTGACCCTTGCTTCAAATTCATAAACTCCACTATCTTGGCCTCCCTAAGCTCAAGAAGAAAGAACTTATTAAGAAAAGACGCCTTAAACTCCTCCCATAGAACCATATTATATTTTCCCTTCCCCTCCTTCCATTGAGTAAACCATATTTATGCTACCCCCTTGTGTTGATAAGCCGCCAACTCCTCCTTATCTTCTGATCTAACACCTACGTTGGCCAGTACCTTATAAATCTCATTAATAAACTCTTGTAGGTCCTCATCTACCTTTGACCCATAGAACTCTGGTGAATTCATCCTTATGAAGTCTCTCACTTTATATCGCAGGGTGGGAGCATGAGGGGCTTGGGCCCTTTGATTGACTTGATGGGTCATAGATTGAACTACCAAGGCGAGGGCATCCCGAAGCTCACCATAGGTTGGTTGTTCCTCGAGGGCGCGGGATCCTTTTCCTCTTATGTTAGCCATGATCAACTAGCATGGAAAAGAACAATTATTAAGGGGGAAAATTAATTCACCTCTATAGCACGACTTAGAATATAAAAAAGGGAAACATCTCCTAAAATATCTCACAACCTTCTACTCATAGTTGTGGTGCACAACACAACCATGAATAAGACTTTAATCGATGCGGTGTGTTGGACTTTGAGGATCTAACACCCTAGTGCTCTGATACCAAATTTTCACGACCCAAGCCTAGGGCTAGATATGACACGATACATGGGTAACCTGAAGCGATCCCAAACAAGCCTCTTAACATATCATTACTCATCCTTGGTTGCGAAAGCAATAAAATATCTATAAAAGATTGTAAATAGGGATAACTGGGGCTAAGGGACATCTTTTATAATATAAAACATCATAGAGTCAAGAGAGTCAAAGCTCATACATCAATTCATATCTTGTCCAATAACACCTCTAAACATAGAACTTAGCGGGGGCCAATACAAGCAATCAAGCTCACCTTCATAGTCAAAATATACAATAAAGGAAGAGAGTTGAAATACATGAAATAAGAGCATAAGCATTGTCCCTAAAATGGAGGACTCACCAACTAGCTTGAGAGAAAGATCGCACTAGCCATATGGAGGAGGATGATCAAGTGGGGCTCCGGTTCCTACATGGTGATATCATGTAGGTATAGAGCGTGTATTAGTATGTATGGATGTACTAAGTATGTAGGATAGCAATGCAACAAGAGATAGACAATATAATCAAAATGCATAATCATAGCAAGAGATAGTATATTAGCAAAATGACATGCATGAACAATACTTGGAGTAAAACATGTTTGGAAAATAATCATACTTACATAGCTTGTCTAACCCAATAAGGTGACATGATTAGATCATCCAAATACCTTGTATTAGATGGTGAGCGATATAGCATGAGTTATAACCCCTTGTAGTAGGTAATGGGTAGTACATGAGATAATGAATAGTACATAAGGGTAGAAGATAGCATAGGTCATAGCCCCTTCATGTGTGCATGAGATAATACATAAACTTACGACATATATGAGGGTGAGGTGTACCACATAGTTTATAACCCCTTCATATGAGCACATTGCACAACCTCGAATCATACACAAGGGGAAGGAGTACAACAAAGTTCATAACCTCTTCATGTAGATATGAGTAAGTGAGTAGCATTGATTCGAACATGAGGGTAAGGTGTACAACATAGTTTATAACCCCTACATGTAGAAATTGGCCTTGCATTAGAGGGTAAAGCATATAACATAGTTCATAACCCCTTCTAGTAGGCTTCACAATTCACAAGAGCATAAATCTTTGCATAAGGACTCCATAACTCATCAACATGAGAGCCCAACACTTCACTTGCAATACCATAGGTTGTTTAAAGATTTACACACACATATATGCATTCCTTTCATAACCATAAGCCACTTGACTCATAAACCATGCAATAGACTATCAATAACTCAAGAAACCTAATCCGAATATTTTATCAAATACTTGGCGGGTGTGTAGGGATGGTGTAAAATCATGTAATTCAAGAGTGAAATCATGCTACCAAATTCAATATAAAACCACCACTAGATACTTGATAACACCTTTAAGCAATGTACATCAAAGTCCTTCATTAAATCTCACAATAGATATTAGAGTCATAGCTCAAAACGTGCTAAAACAATCACAATTTTATGAAACCCCAACATAGTGTGCAATGAAATTCGTAATAGATAAGATCCATGAGTAAGTCAACTTTAGATCATGCAATTTAGTTTAAAAAAAAAAAAGCTTGGGCACCATGGGTTAAAGAACCCAATAGTTGAAACCCACATATCTTGGCTTAGGAGAATCCTTGAAGAAGATTGAAAATGGATACTTGAAGCTTGAATGAGAACCTTAAGATCCGGATGAGTTTTGGGACTCTTGAATCTTGTGGAGAACTTGGGGCTTGACTTGGTTTCCTTGAATTCTAACAAGACATCTTGAAAATCTTGAGAATGGATGAAGAATTTGATGAAGATTAGAGAGGATTTTGAGAGGTTTTTGGTTGGTTTTTAGGGCACAAAATGGCTTAACAATGAGGGACTTTCGTGTATATAGGTATAGAGTAATTACCCAACTATCCTAGAGTAAAAAGCACAATTTTTGAAAATTTTTGAACTAGTCCGCATCAGGTCTGCGTCGCGGACCCGTCGCGGACAGCTACTGTTTTTGCGAAATTTCACCAAAAATTATTTTTCTTGGCATGGACAAAGTAAACATTATAGGTACTCATTTTTTTCGCACAATGTTGCCCTCTGAACAAGAATATGAAGTCGGATTTGTGAAATTTTGCATGGATTTTGAGATATTGAAAGAAGAAATGCATCATAGAGTCTTTCCGAGCTACATGGAGGGGTGTTTAAATATCCCCAATTTTAGTTATAAGATAATTATGATTATAGGGCATTCCTAGGAACGTTTGGGGTGTTTTAGGGATATTTAGATGAGAACAAATGTACCAATGAGTCACATTCACATAAGAATAGAGAAAAAATAAAAATAAAAGAAACAGGTAGCACATTAGTTCCCTTTTCCCCCTATCCCCCAATTCCACTATATTTTACTATTTACAAATATTACATTAATACAACATCAAAATGTAAAAATCTTCAAAGTCATTCTCCTTCAAATCTATCCCTCTAAGCGGACTCTTGCGGGAAACTAAAAAAGACAGCAACACTAAAAAAATAGTAGTGCAAATAACAAGTAGCATGGATAAGGTTTATAATTGAAAGACAGAAGAAAGTAGAGACTTACTAGTTAGCTTCAACAATTCCTTGAACAACAGTAGCTTCAAACGAAGTTGCAATATAATAATAATAATAATCATTATCCCTTTTCTTCTTTACTGTAGTTGAGAGAGGAAAACAAAGATGTAGAAGAGAACAATTTTGATTTTTTTTCCTCGTAAGAATACTTTCTGCGTACGAGAGATGATTAGAGATGAGGCTAAAGCTTTGTTTATATGGTGAAATAAAAGATCAAATGGAAAGAGAAAGGACATCAATTAGAATCAATCACATATTCTATTCCTTATGTGAGTGAAGGATGATTTTTTTAAAATCAAAAGTCAGTAAAGGAAAGAATAAAATTATTCATTAATTTAGGAATTTCAATAGAAAATTTCCCAAAATGAGAATTAGTGAAATCTATCAAATTTAAACAAGGGAAGATAGGCTTGATTCATGGAGTGAAAATAAACAAAAAGAATCAATTATGCTGGACTTTGCCATAAATACTTGAGACTTACGCTCAACTATGAAAATAAAATAAGTGAAAGTTATTCATGAAGTTCTGTAACTAAATCCGTTTAAAGTTTACCGGATTAAATACAACGTTATTCAAACAAACCAAATAAGGAGAAAATTAGTTATACATTCATCTCTAATTAAAAGTGCTAAGAGAAAAATCATCCAATAATTGCAATTAACGTTACAATAAACAAAAAGGATAATATGAAAATATGGTGTGATTCTACATAGCAACAGAGAAAAAATATTTGTCTGGGAAAATTAATAAATTAGAGTCGTAGAGCTAATGCAATCAACTAAAAAAAATGATTTCTTACCAACGCAAGGAGTAAAAATTTTAGCAATCACTATTTACCATAAACAAAGAGAGTACAGTAGTGAAAAATAAAAAAAGAGAAAAAAGATATTCAATTAGACAATTTCAATTAGCAAAAATCATATATCAGAATTTGACAGGGATAATTAAGTATCAACAAGTATATTCAAGAACTTGTTAAGACGAAATACAGAGGTTATCAAAACTTCACTAATCTAAACGTATGAGAAATATGACTAAATTCTTGAAAATCATTATTACACAATTTTCAGTTTAGAGAACAAGAAATAATAGGCAGTAAAAATGAAATAAAACTGAATCCGTAATGCTTCATGCTCGAAATATTCCCAGAAGATTTGACGAGGATTGCCAAAAAAAGAATTGTTTTGGTCACTGTTTTGTGGCTAGGAAATGGATGCATGTGGGTTTGCTTGGAGGAGCATCTATGGCATTTTTGGAGTGGTGGCTGGTTAGTTTTTTGATTGGTTATTGGGGGCTTTTGGATGGAAGATGGAGGCTAATTTTGTGTTGGTGGTGGTGGTTTTGGGCGAGTTTTTGATGACGTTTTGGGCTGAGACCAGCTAGGTTTTGGGGCTGTGATAGGGTCTGATTTGGGGTCGGAAATGGTGGGTTAAGGGTGGCATTTTGGGAGGCCGTTTGGCGGCTGTCCATGGTGTTTCTCTGATGGTTTTGAGGGGTTTTCAGGTGGATATTTGTGGAAATGAAAGAATTTTTGGGTGGTTTTAACAGAGGAGAAAGAGGGTGAAGCGGAAATGGGGTTTTGCTGGTGCTTCTAATGGATGATTTTGGTGTCAATTTGGGGCTGTTTTGAGGGGCGATTTGAGGGGTTGTTTTGTTGTGTTTTCCGGTGAGAAATCACCAGAGAATGAAGGATATGGAGAGGAGATGAGGGTTATTATGGTGGCAGAAATTGGGCTGAAATGGTGGACGAAAAGGGCAGCTAATTTCATGGGTTTTCAGGAGGCATTTTGATGGGAAAAGGGTGGGGTTTGGTGGTTGTTTTGGTGCTGCGTTTGGGTGGGTTTTTGGGAGTTTTCTGGCATGTTCGATGAGCTATTGTTGGTGGTGTTTGGGCACCCATGCTGCCGACGGCTGGAGGAAAATGGGAGCGGGGGAGGCGGGGTTTAAGGTGACTTTTTTGGCGCTGCGAGATGCGACAGAGGAGACGACGGGAGGAGTGTATAGGTCATTGATGATGGTTGTCTATAGAGGAGAAAAAAAAAAAGGAAAGGGTCTTTAGGGTGAAGAGAAGTAAAAAAAATGTTTTGGGAATTTTGGGTATTGGTAGTGTGAAATAGGAATTGAGGATTTTAATTAGGACCACTAGATTGAATGAGAATTGACGGTTAAGATTAACTTTCACAAGTAAGCCAAATTTAAAAGTGAATTGGAGTTTAAATTTTAGCCACAAATTGATCCAATTTAGGCTAGGATTGGAAGTACTTGCGCAGGATTTCGCTAGAGTTGAAACAAATTGCGAAGAAATTGATCGACAGTGAAATGAATTAGATTAAAAGGCTACGAATTGACTTAGACTAGAAGTCTACTAATTAAATAAATTGGGATAAAATTGAAAAATTTTTCATCCAATTGATAAATATAATATGCATTTTTATGTAAATATACAATATTTTGATAATAATCTTTATGTAAAGAAAGTACTTATGTAAAAATATTAATCATATTAAAATTATTATTTTTA
>JAABOM020114532.1:0-23583 GCA_011800125.2 Solanum clarkiae | reverse complement strand
GAAATAGATTACCCTTTCTGCAAAGACCTTGGTTATATGCCACCATAAGTGAGTACACCCACGTCCGGCAGTTGAATAGTGTTGCATTTCGCAGGCACTGTAAAGCACTGCTCAGCACTCATAATCCTGCTGTGCTAGTGCTGCTAGAAACAAAAATGACAGACCACAAACACATCATTGAGGCTTTGCATTTTGATGTGTTTATTTAGTATTTTACTGAAGGTCTCTCTGGTGGCATTGTGGTAATGTGGAATGATGATAAATTGAAACTGGATGGGCTTTTTGTCACCCTACAAGGCATTCACGTCTTGGTTATAGTAATTCCTGACCCCCACACTTGGAGATTTCTGCTATTTATGCTAGTCTTGATTTGAATAAACGACTAAAATTGTGTGATGGGCTATACTGCTTATCTAAAACTGTTGATATTGATTGGTTGGTAGCTGGAGATTTTAGTGAGATCTTGCATGATAGTGAAAAGTTTGGGGGTAATAGTATTAATAGAAGTAGTTCCAAGCACTTCTGGAATTGTCTGCAGGGTTATAGACTTGTGGACCTAGATTTTAAAGGCCAGAAATACACCTGGACAAATAAGAGCATAAGTTTAGAACCTAGCTCATTTTCGAAAGAGTTGACAGGTGTGTTGCTAATGACCTGTGGATTAAAAAATTCCCCAACTCCTTAGTTACTCACCTCCCCTGTACCAAGTCTGACCACTGCCACATATTGGTTGCTCTTATGACCAAAACTACCCATAATGCTCCTAAACCATGTAGAATGGAACCTATGTGGTGTAGTCACCCTTAATTTAGAGAACTGCTCTAGAATTCTTTCCCCACTCAGAGTGATCAGATACACTCCATCCAGAAATTTCAGGATCATGCTAATTCTTAGAATAGAGAAGTCTTTTGGAACATCTTTAAGGAAATAAGGAGAGCCTTGAGTAGAATTAGTGGTATCTAGAGATCCCCTACCTATCCCCATAGTGATTACCTCCATAATATATAAAAGAGTCTGTTGGAAAAATATGATAATCTTCTGCTAGCAAAAAAGGAGTTCTGAATGACTAAATCTAGAATTTCCTAGTTGTGTGAAGGCGATGCCAACATTACTTTCTTCCACACAACCACCCTTACTAGGAGAAGAAGCAATAGAATTGTCACCCTTGAAACAGAGTCATGGGAGACTGTTGATAGCCTTGATGCTATCTAAAAGTACACTCTCTCTTTCTTCACTGATTCTACACCACAAAGCATACCAGTAGTAGTTGGAGAATCACTGATACCACTATGACCAGTAATATTTCTGAGGCCCCTTTGCAGGACTCCTAGATCATCCTTGTAGTTAAGTCCTTCAATCCCACTAAAGGCCCCGGCCCTGATAGACTTCACACCCTCTTCTACCAAAAGGTACTGGACATATTGGATAACAACATCATAAATTTTTGCAAGAACATTATACTGCTGCTATCCCAAAGGAGTTGAACAGAACCTATCTCTGTCTGATTCATAAGACTAACAATGTTCAATGCCTAAAGAACTTCAGGCCCATTGGACTTTATAATACCCTTTACAAGATCATTATCAAAATCATAGCCAACTGCCTCAAACCCATCCTCCCCAACATCATTAGTGACAACTAGGCTAGTTTTCTGTCGAATAGGAGGGCTAGTGACCAGGGCATTATTGTCCAGGATGTCATTTCTTACTACTAAAATATGAAAGGAAAATAGTGCAATATGGAAATAAAGATTAACTTGGAAAAGGCTTTTGATAGAATCAAGTGGTTCTTTATTAGAGATAACCTACATTTCTTTGGTATCCCAAATAACCTCTCCAAGTTTGTCATGTCCTGCATCACCACTAGTTATATCTAGATCCTGGTGAACGAGAGACCGACTGATGCTTTCTATTCTTCTAGAGGAATTAGCCAGGGGGATCCTATGTCCCCTTACATCTTCATTATGTGCATGGAGAGGCTATCCAGAACCATCAATTAGCTAACAACCTTTAATGATTGGAACTCCATCAAGATCTCCCCTAGAGTCCCCAATCTTTCTCACCTCTTCTTCTTTGATGATCTCACTCTATTCGCCAAAGTGGATACTAAGAACTGCCATACTACTGCTAAAACCCTACATGACTTCTGGGTGGCATCAGGACACATAGTTAATCGTGTGAAGTCAAGAATCTTCTTCTCTAAAAATTATGGGGCCAGGAATAAGGATGAATGTTCAACCATTCTCGGAATCGATAGAAAAAGTACCTTTGAAAAGTATCTGGGGTTCCTGATCTTCCACAAAAACACAACTAATAGTGATTTCCAATATCTCATGGATAGCATGAGACAAAGACCCACTGGTTGGAAGTCCCACACTTTGAATATGGCTGGAAAAATGGTTCTTGCCAAAGCAACCCTTTGAAGTATCCCCTCTCACACAATGAGCTATATAAAAATTCCATAGGCTGTCTGTAAAATCCTAGAAAATTTCATCAGGGACTTCATCTGGGGTTCCACACAAGAAAGGAAAAGAATGCATCTGCTTAATTAGGACTAGGTGACTCAACCTGAAAAGCGGGGTAGACTAGGCATCCAGAAGACGGGCATTAGAAACAAAGCAATCCTTAGAGGCTTGGCTCGGAGAGCAATCCAAGACCCCTCCCCTCCCTGGCAACTTGGAAAGCAGTGTTGAACCAAAAATACAAAAACCACCCTGTTGATTGCCAAATCAGCGCATGTGTCTCAAGAACTTGAAAAAACATCCAAGAGGGGTGGAATAATATTGCTCAGGCCACTAAGTGGGCTGTCCACAATGGGTCTCATGTCAAATTCTTCACGGATAACTGGCTTGCTCAACTCACTAGAATTAGGGACTGCATCCAGGGGCCCCTTAAGGAAGACGAATATAGTCTCACTGTAGCTGATCTCAGAATCCATAACACTTGGGACTTTTATAGGCTTTCTATTGTTCTTCCCCCTAATATTCAGGACATCATTAAAGATATCATTATCCTAAACAATCCTAATATGAAGGATAGGTTTGTTTGGGGTTTGACTCCAAATGGTGTCTTCTCTACTGCCTCAGCCTATAACCATATAACCATATAGTAGGAGGAAGTGAGAATGACACAAGTCAGTGGGACATGAATGACTTTAGGGTAATATGGAAAGGACACATTCCGAACAAGATCAAGCACTTCCTGTGGATCCTCTTCCATAAAAGGATAAAGTCTAATCATGTCCCAACAAGATCAAGCACTTCCTCTGGATCCTCTTCCATAAAAGGATAAAGACTAATCATAGACTCCATTACCTTTTCCTATGGATCCTCTTCCGTAAAAGGATAAAGACTAATCATAGACTTCATTACTTTGGAATTAATGTGGCCCTTGCCTGTCCTATATGTGGCCACCCCAAAGAGGACATCACCCACATTTTCTTTCAATGTCACATTGCTACTCATTTCTAAAATGAAGTTTATTTAAGTAGTCGATTGCACAAAATCGATCGTAGATCACTGGATTCCTTTACATGGATGGACTGCTGGAAAGGTATTAAAAATAATTATTGTTCTAACATGGTCAAATCGGATACTCTCTTCTCGATTTGTCTTTGGTAAATTTGGAAGAATAGGAATTCCAACATTTTTGAACAAAAGGCAAACACTGTTAATGTCGAACTTACCAATAGTTTAGCAGTTGAGTATGCCGCCATGACAACCTTAAAAAAAGCCCAACCATCCTTTAAACCATGTGCAAGTCAAGTGGAACATCCCAACAAATGGCATGAAGAAGATGAACATGATGGCGCATTTAAACACATGTCTGGGCCTGGGGGCTTTGGAGGTATTTTTTGGAAAGAGAAAGGTGATTGGCACCTTGGACATTACAAATGTAGTGCCTCTGGAGGCAGAGATAAAAACACTAATCTGTGAGCTAAGACTGACAGTGCAACACAACATCAATAAGCTGGAAATTGAATCAGATGCTATGAAGGTTGTGGACTGCATCTTCACAGGTAATCCACTTTTTGATAATTTGATCTTTGAATGTCGGTATTGGCTGAGTAAGTTGACGGAGTAGGTACTATGACACAGGCTCAGAGAACAGAACCAAGCGGCTGATAAAATGGAAAAAAAAGGAGTAATGCAGGGGAGGCTTGGCGATGTGTGTGTTTTGTCGCAGACTCTGAAGGAGCTTCATGCAAGATATACTCCTTGCAGACTCTGAAGGAGGTTATTATAGTAGGAAGTTAAACTCTAGTAATTCCCATGCAGGCCGGGATGTGGCCTATGGACAATTTAAATAAGTATTGTATAACTATAAAGACCTAAATTTGGCATCGCTAGATTTCCAACACGTAACCTTCATTGAGGCGGACTGATATCTATCTATCTATATATATATATATATATATGAATGCCAAGCCGTTTTACCAAAAAAATAAAATCTTTGGACATCCTTTTTTCTTTAACAAGGTTCTCAAATTTTGGATAGAAAAAAAAAATTCAATAGCTAAAACAAGGTGAATCAAATGATAGTAACAGATAATTGACAAGACATTATAAAACCAAATTATTTAGAAAGTGTATATTTATCTTATACGCAAACAAAATTAAAAACAACAAGTATCATGAATGTGTGAGTCTTCCAAATTAAATATTATGAGAATTTAGTTAGATAAACACTCAATATTACTATCTTCAAAGGCCCATTCCAATTCAATGTTGATTTCAGCAGGTTGGGATTATCGAGAATTCAAGTATGGGAAGGTTATGATTTTTTTCAATATCTATTGGTATGAAAATCTATTTGTGGAGAGCGAATGTTTATCTGAGCCATTGAGATAGAAGTTATCAAGAAACTCATTAAAAATTTAATATTGTTGATGCAAGTGTTAATGTTAACACGTAAAAATATTTTATAATAAATAAGCAGTAAAATTAAGTTTGTGTCATTTTGAAGAAAATTATTTATAATCATATACCCCTAGATTTATGTTCGCTTAATTACTTACAAATAATACACCCCTTGTTTTGTCAACTATTAAAATTTACGCATTGACATCATAAAAGAATATCTTTTCTACTAATTTACAGTTTAATAATTTTCTCTTAATTATTTCATAAAGAAAGAGTGCAATCCTATATGATGCTGATAGAGTATCAATATATAGATAGAGTATCACAGAGGATTAAATCATAGCAGTTATGCTGACATCGTAGGCGAAATAAAAAATTAAAAAGTGGGGGTAAGGGTGAAATAGTTTGGATTATGGGTCTATTAAGTATAAATAGTTTTGATAAGGTCCAATTTAAGTAAATAGTTTCACAATAGAGTATCTTTAGTTTTCCCTAAATAAATTATCATGATAAGAAAATTCATCACTCTGTACTAAAATTTTTCCTTCAAATTTATCATGATATAATTTTTTAACTGATTATTTACTATGGCATACACGTGCAGTGCACCTGTTCGAAAATTAGTGTGCAAAAAATGGGACTTTCAAGTGGATAGTCATGCTCATTAATATATTGCAAAATTCTCTCACTAAGAAACACACTCTAACTTATATATAATAAATCTAGAGACCCTCGCCATTGAATGAGATGTACTGATTTTCCTCTCTTTTTTTCATATGTTTATTGTAGTTTCTTAATGCTATTATTTGTCGTTTCTCATTTAATTTAATGTTCAATAGTTTGATTTTATTTTATAGGTCATTTTTTTAGTTTTAAATAAATATATTAGACATTGATTAATTGCGGTCTGAGCTTTTAATTTTCATTTATTGTTGTCAATTTTGACTTTTTTAAGGTAAAATTCTTTTTTTTTTTTTTTGGTATTTTGTTTTGAGAAAATTATGTAAAATGATTAAAATGAAATTCATGCTTCAAAGTTGCGTTTGACGTTTTCTTTCATTCTTTGTCTTCTTTCAATTTATTATTATCAAAAGGCAAAAAAAGGGAATAAAATATGAGCTTTAAAGAAAAAATACGAAAATAAAGAAAACATATAAATATATATGCGCAGTTCTAGACTAGCAATTATAATATATTTATACTTACTACGTTAAAAATATCAATTCTAAAAATCTAAAGTCAAATTACAAAAATACCTCTTACTTAAAAAACTGAAGTCAAATTATGAAAATACCGCTCACTCAGAAAAATCAAAAACCTAACGCCTACTAACTACATATGTCAACGTGCTTAATAGCCAACACTTCATAGCCGGTTTTGAAAAAATGCTGCTTCAGAGAAGAGCGCAACTGTTGTTCATCCTGTCTATACTACAAATCTTTGTCTGGTCTACCGAAATTTACCGGGGATAATTTATTTCTGTAGGAAAAATAAATGTACAATGTTGTTTACATCCCTCCACCATCTTTTTCACTATTTGTTACTTTGCCACTTTAATCAACACAGGCTGCTAGTACTTTTCTTGAGATTACTTTGCCACTTTAATCAACAGAGGCTGCTACTACTTTTCTTGAGGTTACTTTGCCACTTTGATCAACATAGGCTGTTACTACTTTTCTTGAGATTACTCTGCCACTTTGATCAACAGAGGCTGCTGCTACTCTTCTTGAGATTAGACTTCTACGATTTTCTACAGCAATTTAAGTAACATTTCTCCTGTTAAGGACTAAGAAACTGGTTCGATATTACAGAAGTAAAAGCATTGTTTCCGGGCTAAGTTATGAAATTGTTGGACATGTAACTGAGAGGTATTACTCCAAATAACTTTAAATTTCCACACAACCAATAACATACTGGAGGAAGTTTTGATACTATAATTCCTTTCAAGTGCCTTCACAACAAGATTGCTAGATTATTCATCCATTTCATGAAGTGTCTCCAGAAAGGACCAACTCATGATATCTTTTTAATGAGTCTTCCCTTATGATCAATCTAATAGTAGTTGACAAGGCGACCTTTGACATATGTGTTAAGCCGTTGGCATATCTGATGTCCTTCATGGTGTTGTCATGCAGTTGTATTAGTCTCACTTATCTGTGCCGCCATTGGAACTTTGTTATAATTGCTTAGCCCTCTGTATTACTCAATTCTTGATAATGTTCAAGTAGTTGGTTTGTGTCGCTTTGCTCCCAGGTCAACAATGCTATTTCTCTCGCAGGTGTGGCTGCTCACCACTGTCATAAGTTTCAGATTATTTTTTTAATACTAATGTTCCTGTATAGAGTGCACCTATTCACACAACTATATTACAGTCGCTTTAGACATCCACACACCAAGGTGTTAACACTTTATATTTTAGCAATTGAATTGCTTGAAGCCTTGCATCAAGGAGTATGGGAATGGACTAGCGGACACATAAAGTAGGTATATTACCTTTTGGTCCAACTGTGTAGTATAGTCATTTGAAGATAACCAAATGCCACAAACATTACAAGATCGAAATTTGACCTCAGTTCAACATGTTTGCATGCTGTGCAATGCAACAAAAAGCATTCAAATACAAACTGACCTTGAACGAAAAAATCCTTGCGTCTAATGCGACAAAGATTGTAGACATTTTTGCTAACATTGTCTTTCTGTAGCTTAAGTCTAAGCGAGACAACACAATCCATAGCTTGCAAGTTGGTGACAAAGCTCTGCCTCTGTAAGTGAGTCACATACCTCTCTACAATATTATAACATGTTGTTTGGTTATTCGCCCCATCTCCACAAGCCTTTGTTTTTCATGTTAGGAAAAACCAAAGGGCACATTAAGGGGAAGAGAAAACAGATGAGTAGATTTATAATAACTAGTATTCGAACACGTGCTTCGCACGTGTATTCCAAGCTAATTAATTTAAACTTTTTTGTTGAATGCTAAAATTAATGATATTTTGTTAAAATGCAATTTAACATTTATATGAAAAGCAAGAACTCGATTCTTATTCATAATAAGTTTCCTTTTAGCTCTTGTATACAAAATTCAATAATCAAGAAATAACAAATAGCTTCTAATCATCAAAAAATAAATGACAAATCAATTCTTTCTTTACGTATAATTACCAAAAGTACAATACATATATTGTCATGCTGAAATTTAAAGTATTACATGCTAAGGATAGTAATATGTGTTTAAACTTTTCAGCACAATAATATATAAGGATTGTGCATTTTCAACAAATTAAAATTGTATTAATTTCTTAAAAACCTAACCAAAAGAGGAGGTACCGAGGTTTTGAAATAGATTCCAACGGCTAATTAAATTATAGACGTCAGAAGTATATACTTTTCATCCACTTCAATCATTGCTTCTTCTTCAAAAAGAAGAAGAAGAAATAAAGAAAACAAAAAGGAAAAAGAACATAAAAATCGATTGATTAAGCTGATGCCACAAACCTCAACTCATGCAAGTAATGGTGACTAAGAAATGAGGAAGCCTTTCCTAATTTTTATAGTTCTTTTTTTATTTACATTCTTTGAATCTTTCCTTTCATATATTTATTACTTCTAATTAATTAGTCTAGATTTTAATTGTTGAATGCAACATTTTCTATTCTCCTAATTATTTATTCATTCATCCTCTTCTCGTAACTATTTATACAATGAAGAGTCATGCACATAAATGGTAAGTAAATAATATTTATGAAGATGAATAAAGGTTGTTAATTAATGAAAATTCCTAGTAATCTTAAAAATATTATATGTGTTATTTTAAAAAAATTATATATACGGTGTAGTGATATTTAAAAGAAAAGATATTTTAGCTAACTTGGATTTAATCATAAATAGTAGCTAATCAAAATATACATCATCCATATATATATGCAGAATCTTTTATGAATCATTATTTAATTGACAAAGAACCCTTTCATTTCTCTAAATGAATGAATTAGTATATTAAACTTTCCATTGTAACTATAAATTTAACTTGTGATCCTTTAATTGTTCTTCTAATAAATAAATTAAAATTAATATTTAATAAGTAATGTCATATGGATAAATACTTAGTCGCATAGGGGCTAAATGGTAATTCAACTTTTCACTTTGGACCTTCCCACTTTTAGTAATTAATATATATATATATATATATATAATGCAAAGATAGAAGGTAAGAATGGAAGCCATATACTAATTTCTTTAGCAAGAATTTTGGTAAGTTTATGGAGCCAATAGCAAATGACTAGATATTGTGGTAACAAATGAACTGCAAGTTGCAATTCTACATCCTCCATGCCATCCATAGATCTATTGTGATGTACTTACAATACTATTGTAATTGCAAAACCCAGTATGGAGCATATAATAATTACTCTAAGGGGGAGATTTCGCAGAAAATGATGTTGCATTCCTGAAAAAGCTTAAAGATATGATCAATAAAAAATGTCATCATTGACATTGCTGATGAAGCCTTGCGCACTCTTTGCTTGACTTTAAAGGACGTCGCAGATGGTTGTCAAGAAAATAGTATTGCTGAAAGTGGCTATACATTGATTGCAGTAGTTGGAATCAAAGATCTAGTTCATCATAATGTCAAAGATGCAGTTGATCTTGTTTGGCTACAGGAATTGCTAAAGAATGTGGTATACTATCTGATGATGCCTTTCTCTTAATCTTTAATATGAAGACCCTTACTTAATATGAAGAAGTTTCTGGCCTGCTAATGGTAGATTGAATCGCGTGAACCCCAACTATACATTAGTGCACAAAGAATTTTTGGAACTATCCATTACAGATAATACAATCATAAAGTAATCTGACCATTAAATATTCACAAAAAATTCTTTGATGGATTTTTATCTACGGATCACGCATCATAGATGACTTCTTTATTGTGTACCTAAGCATCGAGTTTCTTTATTGTGTACCTAAGCTAAACAAAAGCCTAATAATATGTCATAACCTGGACCTAGGGTCTAGGAGTGACATGGCGAATGAGAATCCGAGAGTCCCCAAACAAGCCTCAAAGTACCAAAATTCACATCATCGGTTCGGAAGCGCTTTCAAAATTAAACACATAGTTCTAAGGGACGAAAAAATAGGACTCATGTTATGGGGATATCTTAGGGAAAGAGATTAACATAGATTCACATAGCATGTAGCACATAATGATTAAGGGGCGGGTAATTATGACTCACGCTATGGGGTAATTCGGGACTTAGAATCTTCCACATTACCACATCAAACATACATATATAGCATAATTTTCATAATCAATCACTAATAGCCATAACCAATAGATAACCATAATCATAAGATTCAAATACAACACATAGCATATAGATCTAACGAGAGTCAACAAAATGTCCAACAATGGCTCTATCATAAAATATGATGGGGGCCAAGACATATTCCAGGCTCACCCTCAAAGAATTAAATAACATAAGCAAGCGCAACTTAAGGTAGAGGAATGGTGGCTTGCTCTTGGAAGATAGGACTCACCACAATAAATATTCAAAATCTGATCTAGACGACGAATGGAGGACGAAAGTAATCTCCGTTCCCTACATGGTGAGATCATGTAGATAAACGTATGCGTTAGTACATTTGAATGTACTAATTATGCGGGATGAAATGTATATAACTTACCAAAATTGCATACAATGTTAGATGGCAAGGGCACATATTATAGAAAGAGATTTATAGTAAAGAATGTAATATAACAAGAAGTTATGAAATTCATGATGCATGAAGTGCAAATGATGCTCTTATATATAGTGGGGATGTGATCTTAACCGACATGAGTAAGACCAAGTGAGCTATTACTTGGAATACCGATGAAATCCCCTCATCGGTATATAGGAGGTGCACTTGCCAAAGATAAACCATACTTCACCTTATGGGACAACTCCCATTTCGCGTGAAGTAACCTTCCTTACTGGACAACTCCCATTTCATATAGGATTTTCATATATAGTATATCAAGTCATATCATATCATGTCTTCTCCTTACAGGAACAAGTCCCATTTAGGAGGCATCTTTCCTTAAGGGAACAACTCCCATTTCGGAAAGGAAACCTATGCTAGGCACATAGTTTAAGGAATGAGAGCAAACATTCCATCTATCGGTGCTAAGTCATCATCCCACGAGAATATATATACGTATATATATATATACATGCTTTCAAAGGAGGCAATAGTCATTTTTCTAAATAATTTCAATGCATCCTTATTCTTAAAAACAACCAACTACCATTTATAATAATCCATACTTTGGCTCAAATGCCAAAAACATTGTTCATAATCATAATACTCATATATAGGAATAACTCATTCATATACAAGATGGTGTAAGCACCAAGATGCTCAAAGATCCATAACCAATAGACATATATATGATCACATTCTTGTCATAACCAATATCTTTTCAAGATCATTTCATAAAACATAATTGGGCTTAACCCACTTCATAATTTCCATAATACCTCATGAACATGAATGCATATGTTATGAATAATGTGGGAATGACATGGGTAATTGAGATTCATTCTAAAATCAATAGCATAACATGAAATTGAAGTAAACACATAATTAAATCCACATTTAAAAGTCATGTATAAACCACCCATGCTCAAAAAAGCTTTTAAAAGGGACATGCATTATCATAGATTCATAAAAATAATGAAATTCAATATTTCCAAGATCAAATCATCTTAAAATCAATAGATAAACATATAACCCATTGATTACTGGACATCTAAGGAATCATAATATTTAAAACCCTAAATTAGAGTAAGCAAAATTTATGTAGGTTTCTTGAAAAAGTTTAGGTCTCCTTGATTGGAAGTAAACATGGATCAAAACCCACATACCTTCACTAGATGAAAAGCACCCAAGAGAAAAATTGATGAAGAATTGAATGTGTCTTGATTCCCAATTTGAAAATCTTCAAAAACCCTTGAGAGGATTTGAGAGAGTATTTTGAATGTGAGAGAGTGAGTGTGAATAATATTAATAGGGCTTTTAGGACTTTAGAAGGTCATTATATATCATAGGATATCCCAAAACACCAATAGAAATAACCGAATTTACGAAAACACCATTAATGAGATGAAATTTTAAAATCACATATATATACCCGCTGCACAGACAAGTTCTATGAAAACAGGCATAACGTCTTCATCCGAACTCTAAATAAGGTGAAACTAAGTGCATAGGAAAGCTAATTCAAAGAGATTTAATTTGATAGGTCGTGGACAACCCAATTAATTTTGTGCTAAGAGATATGACAATTTAAAGTTGACCCTTCTATCTGTACTTATGAAAAACTTAGCCAACAAAATTCCTTTGAACTTGGCTTGATATAGGCGATCCATGATAGGATTAAGCAACATAAATAAGCTCCATTTTAATGCTTGAAAGTGAATCTAGCTTGAGCTTGAAGATTCTCATACTTGGAAAATTTTCAACGAAAAGTTAGCCACATGGAAGGGCCACACGGGGCATGTGGTGACATATAGCCCATGACACTGCCCGTGGAACCTCCCTTAGATAAAATAAAATATCTCGTGCCAAGAGTGAAGCTATACATAGAAAAATTTTCACCTCGGAGGCTATACGGATAGGCACACGGACCGTGTGCCTTCACACAACCCTTAAAGGTGGCCTTGTCCCACTACTTTGCTTCACACGTTGGTGTTCCAAGCTCAAGGTCATCACACGTCCCTCCACACGGTCTGTGAAATGTCCCACGTTCTGTGTGGGGTCCAAGTGAGATGTGCCATAGCCTAAAACTCCACTGCTAGGACACACCAAAAATTAAGGCCAAGTGTTGTGTCACTAGAAGCCACACAGCTCGTGTGACCTCACAGTGGCCGTGTGGTCTCCCTTGAGATGACACTTGGTCAAACTTTTGTCCTAAATGGAATTCTCAAGCTCCGATGAAGTTGTACAAAAATTTGGGTCGTTGTATCATCTCCCCCTTGGGAACATCCATCCTCGAATATGTTAGAACAAGGCTTGAAAAGCTTGAGTTAGAACACGAAACTTCAAAACACAAGGTACAATGTATAATTCATCATTTAAAAATCATCAAGTCGTTAAAACTCATATCAAGACGTATTCAAATCATTTTACAACATCATAAAATAAATCATTTTCGTGCACATGTATGCATGTTATGTCATGAGACTCAAGAGTGAAAAGTAGGTTGATTGAAAATAGAAAGTAACTAATACTATAGGCTTGAGTAGATTGGAAAGGATGAAGGTATCGTTGCATCATACTTGATTCCACTTCCCACGTAGCACTTTCAATATATTGATCCTTCTTGTGAAGCCTCTCCACTTGCTCATCTAAGACCTCAACTGGAACTTCCTCATAAGAAAAGTCCTCCCCAAACTCCATCCCTTCCAAAGGCACAATAGTACTATGATCATCCACCAATTTTCTCAACATAGATACATGAAGAACAGGGTGAGTAGAGCTCAAATCCGGAGGTAGTTCCAACCTATAAGACACATTCCCAATCCACTCAAGAGATCTCATAAAGACCTACATACCGAGAAGTTAACTTGCCTTCTTTTCCAAAACGCATCACACCCTTCATAGGTGATACCTTGACATCCACCCACCTCTATCCAACATTCAATTAAAACCTTTGGTGGCTTTGGACCATCTTCAACTTTTTCCTAACTAATGCCACTCGCTCCATAGCCTCCAACACTAAATCCGAGCATATAAAAGTCATCTTATCTAAATCAAACCATCCTACGAAGGACCTACACCTTCTACTGCACAAAACCCAAAACTGTGCCATACCAATTCTAGCATGAAAGCTATTGTTGTAAGCAAACTCAATAAGTGGTAGATGATCACTGCAGTTAGCCTTAAATTCCAACACACAAGACCTCGACTTTCCTCCAAAGTTTGGATTGTGCTCTCAGCTTGACCAGTGGATAGACGATGAAAAACGGGATGTACTCAACTTCACCTTAGGGCGAAGCCCCTTTTGAGATGATTTCCAAAAGTGAGAAGTATATTGGGTATCACAATCTAAAATAATAAGAGTAGGCATACCATCCAGCCTAACATACTCCAAATTACATAACTTAGCATTGCCTTCAATATTGAGAGTAGTCTCAACCGATAAGAAATGAGCTGACTTAGTCACCTGATCAACAATAACCCCAAATTGAATCAAATGGCTTTCGGGTCCGGGGCAACGCAACCACAAAATCCATATTTGCCTCCTCCCATTTTCAAGTAGAAATTCCAATATCTAAAGTGAAACCACCGTGCATTTGGTGTTCTACCTTCACTTATAAACAATTAGGCAATTCAAATACAAACTTGGCTATGCCCTACTTCATACCATGCCACCATTGCTGATCTCTCAAACCCTAATACATCTTAGTAGACCTCTGATGGATAGAATAATAAGAGTTATAGGCTTTACTCACGATCATCTCCCTATGACCATCAACATCTGAAACACACAATCGAAATTGGTACAAAATTACACCATCTCCTCCTTAGAAGAAAACCTCAATCTTGTTTCCGGCAACCACCTTTTTAACACAAACAATGATGGGTCCAAGTCTTTCTTAGCCTTAACATCAACAACCACAAAAGATTCAGCCCCATTCTGAACATGAATACCTCCATCATTAGATCCGGCCAACCTAACACCCAATCTAGACAAACAGTAAACAGTTTTTGCCAACATCTCCTACCCTTCATCCTTATAAGTCATACTTCTCATCATTAAGAGCATCAGTTACAATATTTGTATTGTTGGGATGATATCATACACTCATGTCATATCCCTTTAGGAGTTCCAACCTTCTCATTGCCTCAAATAAAGGTCCCTTTGAATGAATACATATTGCAAACTCTTATGGTCACTGAAAATGTCCACTTACACCCCTTACAAACAGTGTCTCCAAATTTTCAAGGCAGACATCACTACCGCTGACTCAAAATCATGAGTCGTGTACTTACGCTAATGTATCTCTTTTTTCCTCGATGTATAAGCTATCTATTTACCATGTTGCATAAGTTCACAACCTAACACAAACCGAGCAGTATCACAACACACCACCAACCCATCTAGTCTATTCGTTAAACTCAAAACAAAAGCTGATGAAAACCGATCTTTCAACACCTAAAAACTCTCCCCACACCCATCCAACCATACATACTTGGCCTTCCTTTGAGTTAACATGGTCAATGAAGATGCAATAGATGGACAAACTTTAACAAACCTCCTATAATAATCAGCCAACCCAAAAAAACTAAGAGCATCTGAAGGAGCAAGCTTACTAAACAATGCACACCCTTCACCAACTCCTGTCTAACCTTATCTATAAGATCTTCTATAACATCATCCTTGCCTGAATTCATTATGAGCCCAAAGTAACTCTCCCTATCCGGTAAGGAGGGATATAGAAAGGAAATCTCAAGACGCATTCCATGGCATGATAAGAGTCATGAAAAGGGTAACATTTCCTAAAACATCTTGTAGCCTCCTATCCATAGATGTGGTGCACTTCACACTCATAAATATGACTCTACTTGATGGAGCATTTTGGACTCCGAGGACCTTTTATAAACATAGTGCTCTGATACGATCTCTGTCACAACCCAAACCTAGGGTCTAGGAGTGACACGACAAGTGGAAACCTAAGAGTCCCTAAAGAAACCTCAAAGTACCAAAATTCACATCATTGGTTTGAAAACACTTTTAGAATTAAACACATAGTTCTAAGGGACGGGAAAGTAGGACTCATGCTATGGGGATATCTTAGGGAAAAGAATTAGCATGGATTCATATAGCATGTAGCACATAATGACTAAGGGGCGGGTAAGTATGACTCATGCTAAGGGGGAAATTCAGGACTTAGGATGTTCCACAATACCACATCAAACATACATATATAGCATAAATTCCATCATCAATACATAATAGCCATAACCAATAGATAATAATCATAAGGTTCAAATACAATACATATCATATAGGTCTGACGAAAGTCTACAAAATGTCCAACAATGCCTTTAGTAATAAGATAGGATGTGGCCAAGACATATTCCGGGATCACCCTCAATGTATAGATCACATAAGCAAGAGCAAGTTAAAGTAGAGGAATGGTGGCTTGCCCTTGGAAGTTAGGACTCACCAGAACAAATGTCTTAAAATTCGATCTAACCATCGAACGATAGATGAAAGTAATCTCCGATGCCTACATGGTGAGATTATGTAGGCAAAAGTATGCATTAGTACGTTTTAATGTACTAAGTATGCGGGGTGTAATGGATGTAACTTACCGAAACCTGTATACAATGTGAGATGGCAAGGGCACATAATATAGAAAGAGATTTATAGTAAAGAATGTTATATAATAAGATGCTACGAAATTCATGATGCATGAAGTGGAAATGATGCTCGTATATATTGTCACAACCCAAGCCTAGGGTCGAGACGTGACACGGCGAATAAGGAACCTGAAGGAACCCCAAACAAGCCTTTAACTTATCGTTACACAACATTGGTCGCGGAAGCATATAAAACATTAAAGAGCGAGAATAGGGCAAAGGAGCTAAGAGAAAAGCTTGTACAATATCATAATTAAGAGACAAGAGTCAAGATTATATAGATACATAACTTGTCCAACAAGCACCTCTACTACATTGATAAGAGAGGGGTCCAAGAAAAAAGCAACCGGCCTCACGCTCATAGTCAAATAGAACATCAAGAAGAGTGTCTTAATACATAACAAGAGAGTATAGACTAAGGTACCTAAAGTGGAGGACTCACCAACTATCTTGAATATCAGCGAACTAGCCACGTGGAGGAGGATGATCAACTCGGGCATCGGTTCCTACAGGTGACATTATGTAGGCATAGAGTATGCCTTAGTACGTTTGAATGTACTAAGTATGTAGGATGCAATTCAACAATAGATAGGCATCATAGAAAAAATGCATAACATTAAGCGAAAGGCATAATCTAACAATATGGCATGTATGATCAATGCTTAGGTAAAACATGCTTATGTAACTCATGCTCATCTAGGATATCATGTGTGTAGAAGAGATCAAGCTAGCTGTTCAAGGTATAAACCCCCTGGTGGTTGTGTGGTATAAACCCCTCACATGGTTGATGATAATCACATCTTATCAACACGACAGTGAAGTACAAACCCCTCACATGGTTGATGAGTACAAGCCCCCAACATGGTTGACTGGGCTCTTATCCCCCCGAATCAGGTATGGTGTAATGCAACACTTTATATAAAATATATCATATACATAAACTCATTTGATCATCACATAGTCATTCATATCATATATCATTCTTTGGACCTTCAACTCCTCAAGAAACCATATCCGCACGTTTTATCAAGCACTTAGAGGGTGTGTAATGCTAGTATAAAACCATGAAACATAGAGATGAAATTATGCAAGAAAATCTATTATAAAACCATCATTCAACACCTTGAAATACCCTTAAGCAATGCACATCAAAACCCATTCTCAAATCTTATAATAGATTAAAGATTTATAACTCAAAACATGGCAAAACTGTCGTGACTGTACATAGCTTTAACATAGTGTGCAGTGAATTTCATAATACTCATGATCTATTTATAAATCTACTTTAAATCATACAATTTGAGTAAAAGGAGGCTTGGGTATCATGGGTGAAAGGAACCCATGAAAGAAACCCATATAACTTAGCTTAGATATGAACTTGGTGTAGATTAGAGATGGAGACTTGAAGCTTGAAGAATAACCTTGAAGGAAAACCTTAGCTTTGGATGAGGGTTTTGGGATGTGAGTTTGGGGAGAGAAAATATGACTAAGTGTTTGAGTGAGTATTGGAAAACATTTAGGATGATATGAGAGTGAAATTTGGCTAAGTATGGGTAAAAACACGTTTGGGAACACTTAGGACCAAACTTAGAAGTCTTGGGCCGAACTAAAAAAAATAGTCTCAAAAATATACAGGGGCGCGTCGCGAATGCAATGCGAAAACCCCACCGGAATTTGTGTTCTTGAAATTTTATAATTGTTAATTTTTCGCTCTTAAATCGTGGTTAGACCTTTTTTCATCTAATACGGAACCCCTAAAAAAGAATATGAAGTTGTAGATTTGAAATAGCAAACGGATGTTGAGATGTATGGACTTTAAAATTTCGGGCATTTTTGAAGGCACGTTTTCGGGCACTTTCTGGGGTCGTTTCAATATCTACCCCTTGGGAACATTCATTCCTGAATGTAAAAGAGACATACAAGAAAAGAATGATCATGAACAAGCCAGATCCAACTAAAATGCAACATTACATTTGAAACACCATTTTCAAAGTCTCAACATAAGTGTAAAATCATGATAGCTTGTCAACTTAAACATGAATACATATGAATAACATAGGGGCTGAAACATAAGATATGAATCATATAGGGGACTTAGAATTGGTACCTTAAGCTTGAGTGGGGTGGAAAATATAAGGATACCAGACTAGGATCACTAACACATTTACTAAAACGGAACCTCCTCATAGGTCAAGTTATCCTCAACAACACCCACAACATCAAGAGGCATAATAGCATTAGGATCACCAACACATTTTCTCAACATAGAGACATGAAACACCAAATGAACTAAGTTCATTTCACTAGGCAATTTCAATTCATAAGCTACCTTGCTAACCCTCTTCAAGAACACAAAAGGACCAACATATTTGGACTCAACTTCCCTTTTATACCAAAATGGACCACACCTTTTATTGGAGAAACTTTCAAATAAACCGAATCTCACACTTTGAATTCAATGTCTCTTCTTCTCACATCGGCATAAGATTTTAAAAGGCTTTGGGTCGCCTTCAACCTTTCTCCAATCATCCTGACATCCTCAAGAGCCTTAATGACCAGATTTGGCCCCAACAATGCCACCCCTCCAACCTCAAACCAACCAACCGGTGATCTACAACGTCTCCCATAAAGAGACTCAAAAGGAGCCAAACCGATGCTAGAGTGATAACTATTGTTGTAGGAAAGCTCAATCAAAGGAAGATGGTCATGCAACTACCCCTGAACTCCAATACATATGCCCTAAGAATATCTTCAAGGGTTTAAATTATCCTCTTGGCTTGGCCATCTGTTTGAGGGTGGAAGGCCGTACTAAGGTGAACTTTTGTTCCAAGACGCCTTTGAAAAGACCTCAAAAGTGTGAACTGACTTGTGCACCACGATCCAATATGATGGAAAAAGGAACCCTATGCAGCCTCACTAACTCGTAGATATACAACCATGCATACTCTTCATCCCCATATGTGGTCTTAACGATATAAAGTGAGCCGATTTCATCATCCTATCAACCACCACTCAATGGAATCAAAACCTTTTCTAGTCTTAGGAAACCCAACCACAAAATTAATATTAATCACCACCCATCTCCAAGTAGGAATCTCTATGTTTTGGGTTAGGCCACTCGACCTTTGATGTTCGGCTTTGACTTGTTGACAATTATGGCAATCGGAAACAAACTTGGCAATGTCTCTCTTCATGCATCCCCACCAATACACATCTCTCAAGTCTCTATACATTTTGGTGGAACCAGGGTGGATAGAGAAGAATTATGGGCCTCAACAAGAATCTTCTCCCTCAAACCATCAACACAAGGCATAAACAACCTACCTTGGTACCTAAGGGCACCATCTCCCCCTTGGGAGAAAATCTCTACTTTGCCCTCTTTCTCCAAGGTCTTTAGTTCAAGCAAGGAGAAGTCAGGATCTTGTTTTGCTATCACCTCATCAACCAAAGAAGACTAGACCCATCAATAACCATAACACCATCATCGCCAACCTCTTCCAACTGAACTCCCAATCTAGCCAATCTATGCACCTCCATAGCAATTTCCTTGTCACCGTCAACATGGGCTAAGCTACCCATAGACACCCTACACTAGGCATCTGCCACCACATTTGCCTTACCCGAATGATAATGCACACTCATGTTATAATTTTTCAGAAGTTCTAGCCACCTTCGTTGTTTCAAGTTGAAATCTTTTTAAGTGAAGACATATTGGAGACTCTTATGATTGGTGAAGACATCAACATGCATCCCATACAAATAATCACCCCAAATCTTTAATTCAAACACCATGACGGCTGACTCTAGATTTTGGGTAGGGTAGTTCCTTTCATGTACCTTGAGTTGTCTAGAAGCATAAGATATGACCTTACTATTTTGCATCGACACACAACCCAAACCAACCAGGAAGCATCACAATACACAACAAAACCCTCAAGCCCATCTGGTAATGACGATATAGGGGTGGACACTAGTCTATCCTTCAATCTTTGGAAACTCCTCTCACATTCATCGGTCCACACAAACTTAACCTTCTTTTGAGTCAATTTTGTCATAGGGGAAGAAAGGGAGAAGAACATATTCACAAACCTTCTATAACCTCTAGGCCTAAGAAGCTCCTACCATCCGACGGGGTCAATGGTCTAGGGCAATTTCTAATCACATCAGTTTTATTAGGATCCACTTTTATACTATCCCTAGACACCACATGACCCAAGAATGCAACCTCCTTCAACCAAAATTCACACTTATCATATTTAGCATACAATTTCTCCTCCCTCAATCTTTGCAACACGACCTTCAAATGACCTATATACTCCTACCTACGATGTGAATAGATCTTCATTAATGAAGACCACAACAAAAGAATCAAGGTAAGGTTTGAAAAACCTATTTATTAGGTCCATGAAGATGGCCGGTGCATTGGACAACCCAAACGACATCACAAAAAACTCATAATATGCCCATATCTAGTCAGGAAAGCCACATTGGGAATGTCACACTCCCTCCCCCTTCACTTGATGATACTCGGACCGAAGATCAATCTTAGAGAAGAAGCTAGCCCCTTCTAATCGGTCAAACAAATCATCAATCCTTGGAAGAGGATATCTATTCTTGATGGTGACCCTATTGATTTGCCGGTAGTCAATGCACATTCTAAGTGACCCATCGTTCTTTTTCACAAACAACACTGGGGCACCCCAAGGTGATTGGCTAGGCCTAACAAATCCCTTTTCCAATAAATCTTATGGTCTTTGAACTCCTTCAACTCTGCCGGGGACATATAGTAAGGGGGAATGGAGATAGGTTGGCTATTGGGAAGGAGGTCTATCCAAAATCTATCTCCCTTTTGAGAGGGGCACTGGGAAGGTCATTTGGGAAGACATCAAGAAACTCATTTACAATTGGAACCGACTCAATAGAAGAGACTTTGGACTCCATATCTTTAACCCTCACAAGATGATACAAGAACCCCCTAGAAATCAACTTATGGGCTTTAATGCATGAAATAAATCTACCATTGACCACTACATATTGGCTTTCCCACTCAAGGATAGGTTTACTAGGGAGTTGAAACTTGACCCTACGGGTTCTACAATCAATAGAAATATAGTAGGTATGCAACCAATCCATCCCAAGAATAACATCAAAATGAACCATGTGTGGTTCAACAACATCATAAGGCAACAACTTATGCAAAATGCAAATGGGACAGTTTCTATAAACTTTCCTAGCAACAACAGAGGCACCAATAGGAGTAGACACTTTATATGACTGCTGCAATAACTCGAGGACAACATGAAACTTTTTAGCAACAAAAGGGGTAACAAGAAAAAGAGTGGCACCCAGATCAATCAAAGCATATACATCAAAGTCAAAGATTTTCAACATACTGGTAACAACATCTGGGACATCACCAACCCTTGTCTTCCATGTGGTACATAAAATTGGTTGTACCATAGGGCACCACCTTGAGGACCACCTTTACCCAATGGGACTGCATTAGCACCTCAGACTTTGTCATGGTTTCTTTGACAATCTACCTTCTTGTGACCAAGATCCCCACATTCATAACATGTATTAGAACCGTTCGAACATGGGCCTCCACGACGCCTTCCGCTTTTAGGGCACACATCAATAGGAGCCACCCCAGCAACAGCTTGAGGCCTAGAGAAGTCATTGGAAAACCCCCTACTAGTAGCATAAGAAGCCTCTTGGCCTTGACAAAATTTAGCATCCTTTTGGAATTTACCCTCAAACTGGGCTCTCTTGGCCTCATGTCCCCTTGTTTTCCTCAATTTCTCCACCTCGATTTGCTTCGCCGACAAAAGTCCATGTCACCAATTAGCATGGCGGACCAACATTCTTCACATACCAAGTTGTAGACCCTCATCATGAACTTATTCATCCTAGATCTAGGATCGGCCACCAAATGAGGAGAATACTTTGAAAGTTGAATAAACTTGAGGGCATATTCCCATACACTCATAGTACCTTATTTCAAGTTCATAAACTCCACCAACGTAGCTTTCCTGAGCTCAAGAGAGAATAATCGATTAAGAAAAGCCAATTTGAACTCTACCCGAAGCAACACATTACCAACCCCTTTCTCACCCTTCCATTGATCATACAATATTTGGGCTACCTCTTTGAGTTGGTACGCCACCAACTCCGCCTTTTCATTCGGCCCAACACCCGTGATATTAAAGATTTTGTAGACCTCATCAATGAATTCTTGTGCCTTTTCATCCACCTTCGACCCATAGAACACCAGAGGGTTCATCTTCATAAAGCCTCTTACCCTAGCTACTGAGGTAGTAGCATAAGGGGCTTGGGCCCCTTGATTGACTTGGTCGGCCACAACTTGGGCAAGGATAGTGAGAGCATCCCGGAGGTCACCATTGGTAGGTTGCTCCTTAAGAGTTTGGGCCCTTCGCCCTCGAGTGTTTGGCATAATCTAGTATAGCAAAGAACAATCATTAGGGGGAAAACTCACTACAACTCTATAGCACGAATTAGAACATGAAGAAGGGAAATATTTCCTAAAACGTCTCATAGCCCCCTACTCATAGTTATGTCGCACTTCACAACCATGAATCTCTCTCTAATCGATACGGTGGGTTAGACTCTAAGGATCTATCAACCTAGTGCTCTAATACCATGTTTGTCACGACCCAAGCCTAGGTCCTAGACATGACACGGTGAATAGGGAACTCGAAGGAACCCCAAATAACTCTCTTAACTTATCGTTACACATCATTGGTTGTGGATACACATAAACATTAAAGAACAAGAATAGGGAAAAGGGGCTAAGGGAAAAACTTGCACAATATCATAATCAAGATACAAGAGTCAATATCATATAGATACATAACTTGTCCAACAACCACCTCTCCTACATAGAAAAGAGCAGGGGCCAAGACAAAGAAATCGGGCTCACCCTCATAGTGAAATAGAACATAAAGAAGAGTTTCTCAATACATAACAAGAGAGTATAGACTAAGCTCACCGAACTGGAGGACTCACAAACTAGCTTGAATAGAACATGAAGAAGAGTGTAACATTATGCCACCTATTTGTATGTTTCATAGAATTGTTATGTCCTATGCTTTGTAGGCTGTTGTAAGGCTATTAATAAAATAAGCTGCACATGATATGTATATGATAATGTGTATTAGAAAATATGATTAGGAGTTGAAAGGTTGGAAGAATACGCTC
Organism: Solanum clarkiae; assembly: GCA_011800125.2. Taxonomy (NCBI): domain Eukaryota; kingdom Viridiplantae; phylum Streptophyta; class Magnoliopsida; order Solanales; family Solanaceae; genus Solanum; species Solanum clarkiae. Next base: position 92 of record JAABOM020114532.1, on the reverse strand, counting down.
GGGTTTATAACTTATCCGCTCGCTTCTAGTATGTTGTTTCTTTATGAGATTGGGCTGCCAAGATGTATCTAGTGGCTGCTAATGCTAGTTTT
>JAABOM020114521.1:0-23584 GCA_011800125.2 Solanum clarkiae | reverse complement strand
AGGCTTTGATCATAGGATTTCGAATGGTGTAATTGTGAAGGTTATGAGTTAGGTTGTAGTTGTGGGGATTTGGTGGGGGTGTTGGGGGGTACTAGTATTCTATACTACTTAACCTTGTGTTTATTAGTTCACTTGCTGAGTACTGTGTCTTTGGTACTCACACCCCTTGCTACAACAGTTTTATATGTTGCGAGCCCAGATTATCGTGATACTCTCTATTGTTCCTTGTCCGAAGCTTCCTGTGGTGATTGCGAGAGGTAGTTGTTTGCCATTCAAGATGACTTCTTACTCCTATTTATGATTTTGTTATATTCTAGCGACAATGTGATTTGATACTTGTGTTTTCTTTCAAATCTATTGTAATACATTAGAAGCTTGTGCACGTGACAACTAGGTCTTGGGGGATTTTCATCAAATGGAACTTTTATTTTTATTATAATTCTGCATTTTTAAGGTTATTGTTGGGTTGTAGGCTGACTTGTCTTGGTGGGATAAGACGAGTGCCATCACGCCCATTTTCGGGTCGTGACAGGAATCGTGGGGAATACAATACTCTAGTATCTCTCCATATTGACTTTTCTCTTGTAGTAGTTAGTTAGTTTTATTTTCTTATTGATTATTGGAAACCCCCCTCCCTTACGGAATGGAGTTGGTTAATTATTCGAATTGCAAATTGGTGAATTTTCTTGAGTCTACACATTCCCCATGGATTCGACCTTAATCTTAGTTGGGTCATATATCTTGATAATGACAACTTTATCCTCTAAAAAGGAGGTGTAACTTGGGAGACATTAGCAGGATGGTAAGTTAAGTTCACCAAGCCCTTTAGTCAAAGGTGAGAGGAGAATTTACTATGTGACTAGGCCCATCTCCATAGTGTGCATTACTAACCCTTACCCATTAGTCCTTGTACAACCTCCCCTTGACCCATTATGGTTTATTAGACGAGAACACATTAATTGAATCATGTTAATTAATCTATTTTCCTATTCATTACTACCTTCGTCTAGTTAGGAATACTAGACAGGTTCTAACGTTAGCCACCACTAGAAAATATGCAAAATGAAGAGAGTTAATTAATACATGCATGCACACTTTCCAAGAATTATGAATTATCCTGTTTTAACTTGTTAGTTCTTCATAGTTCCCACAATGCTAGTTGTGGATTTAGCTACTCATGCTTTTTGTAGGTGCAAGAATCATGAATTGGAATAACATAATTAAGCACTTACACAATTGAATCAAGAACAAGCAAATCCGACTTCAAAGAGAAACACAACATTAAAGATGAAATTAAAGTACAAGTGTCCCTAATACTCTCTAACGTTATCTCACTATTTTATCTCTCTAACTACTAAATTTTCTGAGTACTGTGCAAAAACTTGTGAAAAATAACCTAAAAGACCTATTTATAATAAGTAAAATGCAAGTCCTATACATAATAGGATGATTGGTCGGCATGCCTTGCGAAAAGGGTTTACGGCCAGTATTGCATTCCATGACCAGTAATCAAGGTCTCATACAGTGCTGCTGGAAATTCAAATTACAAGTTTATGATGCACCTCTATGATTCCTGAAGTAGTTTACGACTCGTTAGGAGGTTTTCGTCTGATGAATCTTCAGAAAGTCTAAATTTCTGATCCTCAGGGCACGAACCATGTTCTACATCTCATAAATCAATTCACGACCCATTTGCATGTTCATAGAATCAACTTCAAAAAATAGCCCCTCACTGAAATTGTCCATGAAACCTACTTCACGACCCGCGGACTAATCTACGGCCTATAAAAGGTGTCGTATTTGCATCAAAATTCAGCAACTTCTGTATTTCTTCCCAAAATCAAGGTCAACCCAATAATCTTGTAAACGTAACACAAAAACATATAAACCAACTAATGTCACATTGAGAACACACAAAATTCTATGTTTTAAGCATCAAAAGTACTGTACTTTGATAGCATATCAACTCCCTCAATTTAAAATTATTTCTTATCCTCAAGCGACGAACTCAATCAATATAGGTAATACAGTATCACACCGACTCAATCCAATGGCATACATCACATCAATTCCAAACTCAAATAACCACACCACCTTTTCAAAACAGGATCAGATAACCATCTATCAAATGAACACAGACTAGTCCATGTGACAACACAACTATGAAAACTGTGGTACTATCAACAATCTATAATCACTGATTAAGTTTAATGAAAACAATGCAATGCAACTTCCCTCACAGAAAGAAGTCCCATGTCTGTCACTTAATGATGTTTTCATGTATAAACATGGGACTATGCAAAATCACTCACTTTCACAAAACATATTCATACATCATGCCTAATACCATATGCTTTCCCCTATACTCATATCTAAGACCTTCTACTACTTGGAGTAAGATCAATTTAGGACTTTCTAGGCTTATAGCTTAGGTTCAGGGGCTTTGTTATGGAATTTGGGAACATGGTGACTAAAAGCTTTCCTTGACACTGCGTTTTCCTATATTTTCCCTACTAACTCTATTATTTTCATCTCATTCTCCCTTTCTCCTATTTCAAGCTTTTCTGGGTGCTTTCTTCTTTATTTTTCCAGCCTTCGGCCTTGCTTTTACACATCATATTTCTTTTTAGCTCACAACTAAGACAAAACTTATTTTTCTTGCACCGGTACACGATGTTCCTTTTTCTCTATATCACTAACTCCCCCTTTATGTTTGTGCCTTAACCTTACACCAGCCACCCAAAACCCGAAGTTGATGGGCACAATATCCATCCTCTGAACCAGGGCCACTTTTGGTAGCCACCCTCAACTTAGGCATTTTGCCTCAGTCAAGGTACACAATGTTCAAGGAAGGACTAGGGCCAATTTCAGGATTTTACAACTAAGAAGGCTAGGTAAATAAGGTGTTTACAAATAATAGATACATGTTAAGCTCAAAGATTAAGATAAAGGGATATTCTGGAATTTTGGTTGGTCATTTAGGCTAAGTGGGGTTTTAAGAACAATCGCCTAAGATCCTTTCCTAATCCAATTAGTCCGCAGTCTAACTTAGAGTAATAGGACAAGTTTTGAATTAGCACACAAGACACGTGAATCTAGCAAATTAAGCTCACATTCACATATCACTAACTATATTATCAATAAAAAACTCTCAGATCATGCTTTTTATCTCAAATTATCCTCACTTATCAGAACAAACATTGTCAACACACCTAAACATGCATAGTTGATATCTGGACTACTAATCAGAATTTTTGGTGGGTATCATATCAACAAAACACAAAAACATGATATATGCCACAGGTTTTAGTACTATATGCTACAAATGCTACCTTAACATCCTAAACATGCCGGTTCGATAGAAAGAAAATATCTATGGGGAAAAAGAGCACCGGCAAGAAAACTCCAGGATTAAAAATTAGGCTAGTTATGGACCCAAGCTACTCAGACTTTACTAACGCCCATAACTACTCACACCCCATAAAAAAATGTGCATTGTCCCTAATGCACGCAATCAAAGAAATATAAAGCATACGCAGTAGCACTCTATCAAAGGGGCCAACACCCCTCACCTTCTCTACCTCACAAGCTTGTTGCATCTCCACCTCTTGTCTCGACATCCTCAAGACTAGGTCGAGCTCCTCCTGCTTAGTCATCCCCGTATGAAATCGTGCGACATCAGGATCATCATCCAGCCGAGGCCTCTTCCTATGGGATGGACGGATAGGCTCATCAAGAGAAAAAAGATCTACCATTGGTGCCTTGGGCATGGTCGCTGGAAATGTCACTAGTGCTGCCAGTGCTGTTGTCATATCGGCTCAAAGCTGCTGGATCTCCGTATGGATGTCTGTCAAGTTTGACAGTCAAGCTATGCTCAGGCTCTACTATACCCTTGTCTCGAAGGCATCAATGTAAGAATCAATGGTAGAGAGATGGTCCTAAATAGAAATGATCGTGAATGCCTTCATGCGCCCCTCCGAGTCTAAAATGGCCTGGCAGACCCTGTTACGCCCAAAGTTCTATTAGGGCGGACTAGCACTCGTTGCCGATGAGGCTCGGGAGAACCAACCTGTATCCATGCGCTTTCTATACATATAATAAGGGATTTATACATTTGACATGGCTTTAAGAAAATAAGCAGTGATAATAAGCCAAAAGGAAATACATATGGCTAGGCCGTTGGGGCCACAATGTTTAAAGTACGAGACATGACCACACTTTAATTTACATAGTCTACAAAGCCTTTAGATAAGGAAAAGTATCTGATAAGGGTCGGGACAGGCCTCGCCTCGACTAACTATAAAATACAAAAATATAAACTCTAGATACACAAAGCTCCGAAGCAACCTGGAGCTTGGTAACAACAGATGGATATCCTGTACTCCTACTGGGAAGATCTACTAGCACCTGTATCTGCAGCATGAAATGCAGGTCCCCCGTAAGGGATGTCAATACGAGATAATATACTGAATATGTAAGGTAGAAAATACTGTATATGAAGGAACAACTCAAATGGAACTATGCACTAGCGTAGGATAAGAAACCACCTTTAGTTATACTGTGGGATCATGTACTTTATGTTCTTTTTATTACTTTACTTTCACTATAAAATCAGTGCATAGCATGTAATACAAATGACCAGCTGATCAGTGGTAAATCTATATTGGGATCGGCTATGGCTAGGCTTTTCCTTTAACCCCTTAGGCTGCCCCCCATGATAGGATCGACCCTGGCTAGGTGATTCTTCCACCCCTCGGGTTACTACCCATCAATAAGCAATATACTTACTTTTGGGATGATTCTTTCAGTGGTCACAATATTACAGCTATAAGACTGTAGATACAACATATGACATGTAAATAATCACAAAAGACAAAACCATAATGGTAGGAGTAGGTTACACAAACAATGAAATACATAGGAAGTAGAACAACACATGAACTTTATTTAGTAGAATGAACTCGTGTATCTTGGTATCCAAATATGTATACAGATTTGAAGGTGACTATGTATAGAAGCAAATGAACTTGTGAAAGAGTGGAGACACAGTTAATAATTGAGTTAGAGTTGATAAGTGCCTTTATGTGCCAAGGAGGGATCTATGTTTCATGTCAAATAATACGAAATCAAGTAGCCTTACACACCTCACTGCACGACCTCACTATTACCTAGAATAACCTTCTCTTCCTCCAAATATTTATCTACAACATAGTAGGTGATAAAACTAGCATTACCAACTAATAGATAAATCTTATTTGCCCAATCTTATAAAAAAATAACATACGGGAAGCAAGCATATACTTATAAACCCAAGCGTATTCTTTCAACCTTTCCGCCTCTAATAGTATTTTCTAATACATATACTCATATACATATCTTGTGAAGCCTATTTTAGTGCCATAGAAGTCTTACAATAGCTCACAAAGTACAACACATAACAATTCTACACAAGATACAAATAGGCGGCATAACGTTACACCCCTTCTCTACATTTCGCGGTCGACAATCCCAAACTTATTTCAACTTTACCCAAACTGTACCCAACACATATATACATAAAAATATCCTTAAAACAGTCTTATAACAATACCAAAGCAGTCTAAAGGACGTGAGGCAATAGACTTCCATCCATCATCCCACAAGTTCGTACTAAGAACAAAATTGCGATATCCTATAAGAACTCACTTTTGCAGACTGTAAAAGTGGTTCAGCAGCCTTTATACATCATTATAGAACAAATACTCATTAATAACAGTAGCATCACTTCATAATTAAACCAGCAAATAAGATAAAAGCTTCCAAATAAACAAGAAAAATGTATAACAACCTTTGGAACACATGCCGTCCAACAATTTCAACAAGCATAACTAGCATATATTTCTTGTTTGTCATGGAATAAGTATAATAAATACATGGATATTTCCACTTACCTTAGCATTCAAGATTTAGGTTTCCTTCAAGAACCCTAGAGGGTTGTATTGGCTGCCTTGTGAAGTGAAGTAAAGAGAAAACAAGACTCATCAGGAAAGCTGAAAAATTGTTTCAAGTGAAATGACTTAAGGGGCTGTTTTAGAGCCCTTTTAACGGGTCTCTTTGGCCGAATTTCTCTTGCACTTTTGACCACATATTAGTACATGTTACGAAGATGGTGATGCAACAGCTTGGCCCTCACACTTGGGCCTAAATGGGTCTCAAAGTTGATGGGCCTTGGCTGCCCATTTTTCCTAATTCCTCTTCATTTAGTTTGAGCCTAATTAGTCAAGTGGATTGTGAGGTACTTGGGACCTTTTGATATCCTTCTTGGGCTAAAAATATAATCCACTTATGATGCTAAAATATGGGCTTAAGTTACACTTTTAACACAGAATTTATTCATAATCGGACTTGGACAAATTCGACATCGGTCTCTGTCTCCGTTTAGCTAGCAATTTAAGCTAAGCAAGTAGGTGACTCACCTGCTAGCTTCCTAAGTCCTATAAGCAGCTCAATTCTCTCACTTGTTTAGGGTTGTGATCTCCCAAATTTGACATAAAACTTATTTACACTCGACCCTCTTCAGCATTAGACATACCTATCGCCCTTTAATTTGAGATTCAAGCACTTTTAAAAATGGGCACTAATTTGACCAAACCATGTCATATTTCATTTGCATAGTAATAGTATTGTAAGATGTGGGGTGTTACATCCTTCTCCCCCTTAGGAACATTCGTCCTTGAATGTTAGCACAATTGGATAGCTTAACCACGTTTAAAGCTTTACTTACACAAACTTTTGACAACACACTAAGTATTCAATCACATGTACCTATTACTGTCCCAATTCTGCATGTTGGACTCCCTCTTTAGCTTCAAATAAGAAAGGATATTTTGATTTCATCGCATCTTTGGCCTCCCATGTTATTTCTTCTGCTTTGCTAGTTCCCCCAAAGTACCTTCACTGAAGTTATTTCTTTTTATTCCTTAGTTGCTTAACTTAACGATCTAGAATAGCAACAGGCACCTTTTCATAGGTGAGATATCCTATAACCTACCCAACCTTAATGTTAGTGATATGGGATGAGTCACCTATGCATTTTCAAAGCCTTGAGACATGAAAAACTGGATGAAACATTGAAAGCTCTTTGGGTAGCTCTAGTTCATATGCAACCTGCCCGAAAATCTTAATAATTTTATATGGCCTATGTAACATGGGCTCAGTTTTCCTTTTTTACCAAATCTCATAACCCCTTTCAATATACCCGATCCCCTACTGACAATTCCAATCCTCTCCTTCTAGCATCCGCATATGATCTGTGACGACTTTGGCTATTTCTTGTTGTATTACCTTAACTTTTTCCATGGATTATTGTACTACATCTAGACCAAGCAAGGTGGTTTCAGCCACTTCAAACCATCCAATTGGTGACCAACATTTCCTCCCACATAAGATTCGTAAGGTGCCATCTTGATACTCGCGTGGTAGCTATTATTACAGGCAAATTCAATAAGTAGAAAATGGTCCACCCAACTACCTTTAAAGTCCAAAGCACAAGCTCGCAACATATCTTCAAGTGTCTGATTGGTACGTTCTGCTTGACCATCTGTTTGAGGGTGGAAAGTTGTACTCAAATTCACTTGTGTCCATAAAATCCTTTGGAAGGACTTCCAAAACTTTGCAGTGAATTGAGCTCCTCGGTCAGATATAATGGAGATTAGGACTCTATGTAGCTTGACTATCTCATTGAGGTATAGCTTGGCATACTCTTCAGCAGTATAATCTCTCTTAACTAGCAAGAAGTATGCTGACTTTGTGAGTCTGTCAACTATTACCCATATGGAGTCAAACTTCTAAAATGAGCGAGGCAGCCCGGTAACAAAATCCATATTGATCATATCCCACTTCTATGTTGGAAGTTCTATACACTGCATATAACCTCTTAGCTTTTGGTGTTCTACTTTCACTTACTGGCAATTTGGACATTGAGCCACAAATTCTGCAAGGTCTTTCTTCATGCCTCCCCACCAAAACATTCCCTTCAGGTCATGGTACATCTTAGTTGATCCTGGATGGACGAAATATCGGGAATGATGGGCTTCTTCCATTATCATCTTTCTTAATCCATTAATATTAGGCACACATAATCTATTTTGGTAGTAAAATACTCCATTTTGTGTAAGGTCTAAGCCTTGTATCGTACACTGACTCACTTTTTCCTTAAGGTGTCATAGAACAAGATCCTCGAACTATTTTTTTCACCTCCATCACCAATGAAGAGTCTACAGCATTATGCACAACAACCCCTTCCTTTAAAGTCTCAAGAAGGCAGACTCCCAAACTAGCTAGTTGTCATAGATCCTTAGCCACTCCTCAACTTACCACAACTTGATCACCAGTATTCATGATTGCCTTACATCTCAAAGCATCGGCTACCATATTTTCCATCCCCGGGTGGTAACGTATATCAATGTCATAATCCTTTCAGAGCAAATACAACCACTGCTAGCTCAAGATCATGTGTTGGATTATTTTTCTCATGTGTTCATAGTTTTCTATATGCATAAGAAATTACCCTATCATGTTGTGTCAATACACACCCTAAGCCAACTCCTGAAGCATCACAATACGCTGCATACCCCTCGATGCCTTCTAGGAATACTAGCACAGGTGCGGAAATTAGCTTATTTTTCAGCTTCTGGAAGCTCCTTACACATGCATCATTCTATTGGAACTTGGTTGCCTTATGTGTCAACTTTGTTAGAGGTGCAACAATAGAAGAAAAGCCTTCAACAAACCTCCTGTAATAACCTGCCAAACCTAGGAAGTTATGGGTGTTATTGGTCTTGGCCAATCTTTCACAATCTCTATCTTTTGTGAATCGACCCTTATTCCCTCAACAGACACAATATGACCCAAGAATGCCATTGATTTTAGCCAAAATTCACATTTAGAAAACTTGGCAAACAACTGTCGATCACGAAGAACCTGTAACACTTTTCATAAGTGATTTGCATAGTCCTCTTTTGATCTTGAAAATACCAAAATGTAGTCTGTAAACACTATCGCAAACACATCCAAGGATGGCTTAAATACCCTGTTCATCAGATCCATAAAAACTGTTAATATATTTGTTAGCCCAAATGACATAACAATAAATTCAAAGTAACCATAGCGTGTTCTAAAAGAAGTCTTAGGTATATCTTTCTCCTTCACCCTCACTTGGTGATAACCTGATCTCAAATCAATTTTTGAAAAGCATTTGGCACCTGTAACTGATCAAATAAATCGTCTATCCTGGGTAGGGGGTATTTATTCTTAATTGTCACCCTATTTAATTGTCGATAGTCGATACATATTATCAAGTTGCCATCCTTTTTGCATACAAATAATGCTGGTGCACCCCAAGGGGACACACTAGGTCTTATAAAAGCCTTCTCTAATAAGTCTTTCAACTGCTCTTTTAATTCAAGCAACTCTGACGGGGCCATTCTATATGGAGGGATGAAAATAGGTTGAGTGCCTGGAAGTAAGTCAATACCAAAATCTTTTTCTCATTCTGGAGGTAAGCCTGGAAGTTCTTCAGGGAACACATCAACTAATTCAATCAATACTGGAACTGATTGAACGGTTAGTGATTCTTCCTCCATATCACTCACCCTAACTAAATGACATATATACCCCTTATATATTATCTTTCTGGACTTAAAATAAGAGATAAACTTACTCTTCGGTGCCCTAATATTGCCTTCCCATTCAAGAACTGCCTCATTTGGAAAGTGGAAGTACACGTTCTTAGATCGAAAATACATGATGGCATAGCAAGAAGCTAATCAATCCATTCCCAATATAACATCAAATTCTACTATTTCTAGCTCAGTAAGGTTAGCCAAAATGTGTCACGATCATAAACAATTACTATACAGTCATAATAAATCCTTTTATCCATAATAGATTCACCGGTTGGTGTAGAGACTTCAAATGGTTTGTTCAATAATATGGGTGTTCTCTTAAGCTTCCTAGCAACTAGTGGGGTAATGCATGATAGTGTAGAACCAGGATCAATTAATGCATATACATTATGTGAAAATATGGACAATATACCTGTGACTACATCAGGTGAAGCTTCCAAATTTTGCCGATTCCCCAGAGCATAGATGTGATTCTGGATTCCGCTAGAACTAGCTGCCCCTCTAACACCTCTACTACGACCCATAGGTGCTTGTTGACCCCTAGCTAATGGAGGAACTAATGGTGATGATGCAACAGCTGATCCAGTAGGTTGTTCTATATCACCTATACGTCTCCTCGGGCAATCTCTCATCATATGCCCTAGTGTACCACACCAATAACAAACGTCTGTTCCAGCATGATATATACCTGAATGAATTCTTCCACACTGTTTACAAGGCTATGTGGGGGTCATTTACCGACCTACTAAATATCCTGCTGTTCGTGTACCTTGTTCCTACCTTATTGACCGAACTGATTACTTCTAGACCCTTGAATTTATGGTGTAGCACTAGCTGCAGAGTAGGAGGAAAATGGCCTAGGTGGTCTATTAGAAAACTGAGGCCTAAACTCACCTCGAGGTGGTGTAAACTGCCCTGTAGACCTGGCCCTCTTGGACTGCGTCCTTTCTAACTCTTGTATCCTTCTCCTTTGCCTCTGATCCTCCAATATATGTGCAAAATCTTGCATTCTCTCTATATCCATGTCTTTGTTCAAGGAAGCAACGGTACAATCTCTAACCAGATATGTATCCAATCTATCAACATATCAATGAATTCTATCTACAATGGTAGCAACTATATTAGGAGCATACCTAGCCAGAGAACTAAATTGAAGACTATACTCCCTCATGCTCATATTCCCTTGGTGGAGATTAAAGAACTGATCTGCATGGTCCTGTCGGATCTCTAGTTGCAAGTAATGGTCAAGAAATGCCTCTTTGAATTCCTTCCAGGTAGTTGAGGTGCATTTATACCCTTAGATTGTTTCCAATCTTCATACCACAATATAGCCACACCCTTCAACCTATATGTCACTAACTCGACAGCTTTTGTACCGCTCACATGCATAACATCTAAAGTGCACTGAATCTGATCAATAAAGTCTTGGGGATATTCATTAGGATCTAAGCCAGCGAAGGATAGAGGGTCTAAATTAAGAAAACCACATATCCTCGTGCCAGCTGCCCTATTTGCACCACTTGCACCTTTAACTAGACCTTCCTGTCTTTGACCTTGGCCAGCAACTATACAAGTTAATTGTTGGACTGCATTCCTCAGATCCTACATAGTAGTATCGATAGGTTGTTCTGGGGGAATTTCACAACATCCGGGGTGATCAGGAGTTGGAGGAGTTGGGGATGACTGTGATAGAGACTCCTTTTGAACCTCCTTTCATTGTCTCACCTGACTGGGTATATCAACCACCACTTCTACTCCCTTCCCTTTACCTTTGTTTTGCTTTGTTTTTGTCATACTTGCTTTACAAAACAATTTGGGAGTTAGACATAATGCACCTATTACACTTGGTTCTATGGCATGATCTAAAGGAATGAAAAGAAAGTAACAACTCCTAAATTCTATGTAGCCTCCTGCTTATAAATGTGGCGCACAACACATCGATGAACAAGATTCTACATAGACATGCTTTGTAGACTCCCTAGGATGACCCGCTCTGATACCACTTCTGTCACACCCAAAGTCCCATTAGGGCGGACTGGCACCCGTTGCTGATGAGACTCGAGAGAACCAACCTATATCCATGCGCTTTCTATACATATTATAAGGGATTTCTACATTTGACATGCCTTTAAGAAAATAAATAGTGATAACAAGACAAAAGGAAATAGATATTTGTATAGGCCATTGAGGCCACGATGTTTAAAGTACGAGACATGACCATACTTTAATTTACATAGTCTAGAAAGCCTCTAGATAAGGAAAAGTATCTTATAAGGGTCAAGATAGGCCCGTCTCGACTAACTATACAATACAAAAATATAAGCTCTAGACACACAAAGCTCCAAAGCAACCTAGAGCTTGGTAACAACAGTTTGATATCCTGTACTCCTACTGGGGAGATCCACTAGCACCTGTACCTGCAGCATGAAATGCAGGTCCCTCGTAAGGGACGTCATTATGAGATAATGTACTGAATATGTAAGGCAGGAAACACTGTATATGAAGCAACAACTCAAATGGAACTATTCACTAGCGTAGGATAAGAGACCACCTTTAGTTATACTGTGGGATCATGTACTTTATGTTCTTTTTAATACTTTACCTTTATTGTATAATCTGTGCACAACATGAAATACAAATGACCAGTTGATCAATGGTAAATCTATATCGAGATCGGCTTTGGCCAGGCTTTTCCTTTAACCCCTTGGTCTACCCACATGATAGGATTGACCCTGGCTAGGTGATTCTTCCACCCCTCGGGTTACCACCCGTCAATAAGCAATATACTTTACCTTTCAATTACCTTTGAAATGATTCTTTTGGTGGTCATAGTATTAGAACTATAGGACTGTAGATACAACATATGACATGTAAATAATCATAAAATACTACACCATAATGAAAGGAGTAGGTTACATAAATAATGGAATGCATAGAAAGTAGAACAACACATGAACTTTATTTAGTAGAATGAACTCGTGTATCTTGGTATCCAAGTATGTAAACATATTTGAAGGTGACTATGTATGGGAGCATATGAACATGTGAAAGAGTGGAGAAACGTTTAATAATTGAGTTGGAGTTGGTAAGTACCTTTATGTGCCAAAAAAGGATCTATGTTTCATGCCAAATAAGATGAAATCAAGTAGCCTTACACACCTCGCTGCACGACCTCACTATTACCTAGATATAACTTTCCCTTCCTCCAAATATTTATTTACACCATAGTAGGTGATAAAACTACCATTAGTAACCAATAGATACATCTTAGCAGCCCAATCTTATAAAAAAACAACATACGGGCAGCAAGCATATAATTATAAACCCGAGCGTATTCTTTCAACCTTTCCGCCTCTATTCGTATTTTCTAATACACATGATCATATATATATCATGTTCAGCCTGTTTAAGTGCCATAACAGTCTTACAACAGCCTACAAAACACAACACATAACAATTCTATACAACATACAAATAGGCGGTATAACGTTACATCCCTTCGCTACATTTCGGTGTCGACAATCCCAAACCTATTTCAACTTTACCCAAACTGTCCTCAACACATCTATACATAAAAACATCCTTAAAACAGTCATATAATAGTAAAAAAGTAGTCATGAAGGACGTGAGGCAATAGCCTTCCATCAATCAGCCCACAAGTTCGTACTAAGAACACAATTGTGATATCCTATAAGAACTTACATTTGCAGATTGTAAAAGTGATTCAGCAGCCTTTATACATCATTATAGAACCAATACTCATTAATAACAATAGCATTCCTTCATAAACAAACCAACCAATATGAGAAAAGCTTCCAAATAAACAAGAAAAATGTACAACAACTTTTGGAACACATGCTGTCTAACAATTTCAATTAGCATAACTGGCATATATTTCTTGTTTGTCATGGGATAAGTATAAAAAATACATGGATATTTCCACTTAATTTAGCCTTCAAGATTCAGGTTTTCTTCAAGAACCCTAGAGGGTTGTATTGGCTGCCTTGTGAAGTGAAGTACAGAGAAAACAATAATCCTTAGGAAAGCTGAAAAATTGTTTCAAGTGAAATGACTTAAGTGGCTATTTTTGAGCCCTTTTAAAGGGTCTCTTTGGCCAAATTTCTCTTGCAATTTTGACCACATATTAGTTCATGTTAATAAGTTGGTGATGCAGCAACTTGGTCCTCACACTTGGGCCTAAATGGGTCTCAAAGTTGATTGGCCTTGGGTGCCCATTTTTCCTAATTCATCTTCATTTAGTTTGGGCCTAATTAGTCAAGTGGGTTGTGATATACTTGGGCCCTTTTTATAAACTTCTTCATCAGAAAATATAGTCCATTTATGATGCTAAAACATGGCTAAATTTAAACCCTTAACATGGACTTTATTCATAATCGAACTTGGACAAATTTGACGTCGGTCCTCGTCTCCGTTTAGCTAACAATTTAAGCTAAGCAACTAGGTGAATCACCTGTTGGCTTCCTAAGTCCTATAAGCACCTCAATTCTCTCACTTTTTTTAGGGTCATGATCTCTTGAATTTGACATTAAACTTATTTACACTCAAGCCTCTTCAGCGTTAGACATATATATCGCCTTCTGATTTGAGATTCAAGCATTTTTAAAAATGGGCGCTAATTTGACCAAACCATGTCATGTTTCATTCGCATAGTACTTGTATTGCAAGATGTGGGGTGTTACAGACCCATGGCCTAATATGATGAATATGCTGAGTTAACTACGACTCTGCATGAGATAACCTTTCTGCCACGGCCTGTATAGATGTGGCAGACACTTAAAATATACTCGCAGGAGTAGCCTATGATGATGAGGCCTGTGGTGTAGGAATAGAAGTAGTAGGCCCCCTCTCCTTATCTTCCTCGGGCTACAGGGGCCTATCCTCAGTAGTAGCAACAGTGGCGATGGTCTGTGAACTCTCAAGTGGTGGTGCTGGGGGAAAACATCTCAGACATAGGAGCAGGCCGGTGCTGTGCTAGCCGGAGTGGCACCGAGTTCTCTTTAGCCTTGATTAGGCTTTCCTCTAAGGTAGACTGGTCCATAATTAGCTAGTACAGCTAGTGCAAACTTACCACCCTCAACTCAAGACAAATTTTATATATCATGAATGGGAAAAGGATAGAGGTAGACCTCTTCAAGGCAACCTCGTGATTCTTCTCGGTGATGTGGCAGGGGAAATCAATATCATAATCATCTAGGATGCTGGCAACAAGTACTACACACTTTGGTGTCAAAGTATTATCAAAAAACGTAAGCCGTATGTGTGATTAAACAATTACCCACCAAAACTTGGCGGGGAAACTGAGCGAGGCCTTGACAATAGGCTTCGATTGTGTGGCAACCCAGGGAGGTTATAGACCCTGCTCAGTAATATAAGTAGCCACCCATCTTATCTAAAACGAACCGAAAATGTGCCCGAAAATGTGCCTCAGAAGTGCCCAAAATCTTAATTTTCATATGTCTCAAAATTCGTGCGTGATATAAAAATCCACCTTAATTAGGGGAAAATTGGGTGGGAGATAGGTGTAACCCAAATTTTAGAGAAACCGTATCAAAATTCAAAAATTCCAAGTGAGCAATTTCCAATGAGCTAGCGCCGCGCTAGGGGCATGGAGAAGGAGTATTTTTGTACAGTTTTATTTGTTCAGTCCAAGGCTTTTTGGTCATAGGCCTAAGTCTTCCCACATGTTAAAATACCTATACTTAGCTATATTTTACCTTCATATCATTCTAGAGATTCCGCAATACTCTCTCAAACACTTAGACAAATATTTTACCCAATTCAAGTGTCCCAAACTCGCTTCTGGATCTCAAGAAACTCATTCAACCTTCAAGCTCTTATTCAAATATATCTCAAGCTTATTTATGTCTTTTAAGACCATTGTGGGTCCCCTACATCAAGCCAAGTTCAAAGGAATTTCCGTTGGCTATGTTTTTCACAAGTACCAGTAGGAGGGTCAAATTTAATGGGGCATATCTCTTAGCATATAAAGAACTAGGTGGCCCACGAACAACCAAATCAAAGCTCTTTTACTTACCTTTCCCACCCACTTCGTTTCACCTTATTTAGAGTTCGAATGAAGAAGTTTTTCCCATTTTTGTAGAACTCGTATGTGCAGGGGTATATACGAGTTTTTGCCAAATTTCGTTTCATTAATGGCATTTCATAAATTTAGTCATTTTTGTTGGTCAGTTGGGGATTCCTATGCAATCTTTGCACTTTCTAAAGACCTAAGCCCTATTCCTAAACATCAAATTCACTCCTCCCATTTGGAATACACTCTCAAATTCTGTCAAGAGCCTCCATCAAAACCCCAGTACAAGTTCAAGGAAACTCAAGAGCAAGCTTTGGATTCCAAGACCCACTTCCAAACTTGAAGTCTTTCACAACTCAATTTCAAGAAATTCAAGGTCTAAGGAATCAGAGCTCCTATTGATTCTCCTTCTCGTGGCTAGAAAGATTGTTTAAGTTAGCTTTTGGTGAGTCCTCAAGTTCGAGGACAATTTCTATCTTCTTTCATGCTTATGTTCAGACTATAAGTTGTATATTTATATTACCTATTGTCATTAGTATGAGGGTGAGCCCGGTTCCTTGTCTTGACCCCCGCCCCACTAAGTTCTACGTTTAGAGGTGTTTTTGGACAAGTATGTGATGATGCTATAAGCTTGTCTTTCTTTACTTCTCTTGATGTTTTTTATGAAATGAAGGTTTTCCCCTTATTCCTTACGCCCTTATCTTTATTCTTTATGGTGTTTAGTTACTTCCACGACAAAGGATGTGTAATGATATAGTAAGAGGCTTGCTTGTGGTCCCTTCGGGTTCCCCATGCACTGTGTCACATATAGGCCCTAGTTTGGATTGTGATATCATCAATCTAGCTCTGTGCTCTGGATCTCACATTACCTATGGGTCCCTTATCATCCCTACTCTTTAATCAAACTTTGCGATGGATTTAGGGGCAGGGAACTCTTGTCCAAACTACATATGGTAAATGGTGGTCGATATGTCCACCTACTATCCACTCATTCTCATCTCAATCAGTTTGGCTGAGTGAGGGACTTTTTCCCCTTGGGAAGTGTGCTATGAATAGTGGCTGCATATAAAGCATAGAACTCCCTCACGATAGTCGGCGAGTATCGTCCAAGTGAGTGAGTAAGCCAGTGAAACCCATCTTTGATCATCGTGTCCTGGAGGCCAGGGAAACTGTTGAGTCTATGTAGGGTGAATCTAGGCTCCTCATAAATGGAGTAGGCTGGCTTGCCCTGCTATTTTTATTGTTGTCCCTCCACATAAATATCTCGCATGCCCTTGACGCACCACTGACTAGTAAGGGCATCAAGTGGTGATAAATGAGGAAATGTGAAGGACTCCGTCTCTGATACAACTCTGGACCATCACTTAGAGCTGGACTCCTCTCTGGATGGAGTCATCTAAATATTATCACTCTTACAATTGCCTCCCTCACCAGACTGGGGAGTGCAGACGGCAAGAGCCTGAGTCTTTTCGGCTTTACCAGCTACTCTACTCTAAGGTCTAGTAACCTCCAGGTCCGAGTTGATATCCAACACCTCTAATGATCTGCACAAGGTCTAAATCTACTCATCTCCCAAAGATTCATCCCCATGTCTCCTATTTAGGGCGCTGATCTCATCATGTCTAGCTGTTGTGTCTATAGTACCTGAAACATGAACATATACGCACCTTGGTTAGCCCTACAAATCAAAGATTGAAATGCAAAAAAAAATTAGACTAAGTTGCAGAAGGTTCTGCGAAAGCATCTGTATGGGTCGTAGCTTGTACTATGAATTGTAAAAAGCTCTTATAAAATAGAGTCACAATAGTTTTGCTCACTAGAAATGTCTACAAGACAAGGTACAACTTGTAAAATGTTTTAAGGGTTGTAGACTGAGCCGTAAAGAATTCCAGTGTCTAAATTTATTCCATGAAGGGATCTAGGAGACCTTTCTATGAGCCACAAAATTTTCTATGACTCATAGAAGGTCTCTTCTGATGGGTACTTAGAGACTTTAAGTTTCTAAAATCCTGTACGAGGGGCAATTATGATTTGTGGAATGATCCACAAGCCGTAAAAACCACTCGTTGAAAAGAAAACTCAGTTACTTGAGTTTCTAAGTCCATCACAAAGGATCCCATATGACTTTTTCAATATTGTTGTAACAAAATCGAAGCAAAATACACGCACCCATATGATTCTCATACCACAACTAATACCTCAACATGTTATTCAATGTATATACCCCATTGAAAATAATTAGACATGTTTCCTCAACTCTTCTGACCATGTATGCATAATTGCACCACTAGATTATGCACCTATGTTATCACCCATTAATTTACACATAATATAAATTCATCACATATGGTGGGTGATTCTATAGGTGCTAAATATACTATTCAAATCATACGAACAAGGCAATGATACCCCATTCTGGACTTAAACAAATATGCAAACATGGGCAACCCTAATTAAATTATCAACATGCTAATTTCATACATAGGTTTTGTGTCTAAGCTACCATTCCCAATATAATTTCCAACTCAAGCATACAAATATAGGCAAATCAAAGGTTTTTAATTAACTAAAAACTTATCAAATAGCGTGACTAAGTTGTAGAAGATGAAGGAGGTGAAGAGGCACTAAAACCCTTGATCACCAAAAAATATCGCCAGAAAATGGGGGTATGATCACCATCGATGGTCATAATTACTCGGTGGTGGGGTTGGCCAGGTAGTTTCTTATATTAGGTTTGAAATAGGGTCAAAATAATTTGACTCTATTATTTATACCTTGATTGTGTAAACTGAAATCTAAGGGGTATGGACTCTACGAAACCATGATTATGAGCCATAGAGTATTTTACATCTCGTGAAACTGTGGTTTCGTAGAACATCCAAATTCGAGATTCCAAGATTGGGTTTCACAGACCAATCTATGACTTATGGTTTGATTTACAACTCATAGAGTTGGTCGTAGAAACAGCACCACTTAGAAAAATTTCAAGAAACTTACCTGGGTCCATGAGCCCCATTTATGACCTGTAGATTTATCTGTGGATCATAAAATTAACTCATGGATTTGAGTGCACAACATTTTGCTCACTGGAAATCTCTACGAGATGGTGTATAAGTCGTAAAGTGTTTTACGAAACTAGTCATAGAGACTCCTCCTGATGCTTTTCTCAGCCAAAATTAGCTGACTTAGACATGTACTAGCATATTCTTTAAAGAACATACTATTACCCTATATTCAACCAACCCAGTGTCCAAAATTACAATCAAAATACAAGAAAATAAACTACCTTTGAGTCCAAAACTGAAAAATAAACCTACAACTACACTATTACATCAAAGACCTTAGGTTGCCTACCAAGTAGCACTTGATTTATTGTTGCAACATGACTTGGACAAATTGGTTACGCAAACTTCACCAATTGCGAAGACTTCATTCTTCAAATCATCTGGTTGCTTCACAGACTGACAGATACTTAAGACAACCTCTTCATCATTCAATTTGAACCTAAGTTTACTGGTTTCCATATCCACTAGTGCTCGCCTAGTGGCTAGGAATAGTCTTCCCAAGAGGATTGGGGCATCGAAGTCGACCTTGAAATCTAGGATTACAAAGTCTGCCAAGAATATGAACATTTCAACTTTGACTAGCACATCATACAATATCCTCCAAGCTTCTTTACTGTGCAATCCACCATTAGTAACCGCATGCTCGTCGGAGTAGGGGCTCCTAATCCTAGCTCTTTGGCGACTATAAGGGGGATAAGATTAATGCTTGCACCTAGATCATATAGTGCCCTTGTGAATTCTACATTTCCAATGGTGCAGCGTATGGTCAAAGCACTAGGATCTTCTCACTTCTAAACCAAGGACCTCGTAGCAATTGAACTGCAATGCTGAAACTCTTGGGAGAGCTCCCGACTCATAGTGCTCTTTTTAGTAACTAGGTCCTTTATGTACTTCACATAACCTGGCATCTTCTCCAATGCCACAATGAGAGGGATGTTGATGGATAGTTGTTTCAGCATAGAGAGGAAGTACTTGAAGTTGCCTTCCTCCTCCCTCTTCTTGATTCTTTGAGGGAAGGGAGGAGGAGCCCTAGGAATGGGCTTCAACTTCTGTGGTGCATCAACAACTTCACTCACTCCATCCATGCCATGATCATCTATTACATCTGCATCGTCAGCCGCAACTATCTCCTTTTGAACAATATCCTCATCAACTGGTATGGGAGGATTGATGGTTCTCTTACATGACGAGGAGTAACTACCATATATTGCCCTTTATTTTAAGGTTTTGAACTGTGTTGCTAGATAGTGTACCCCTGTGATGTTGATTTAGTTGTGTTGACACATGACCAAATGGTTGCTTAAGCTATTCGATAGCTATAAAAGAAAACTCAATTTTCTGATTAATGCTAGAAATCTAAGATTTCATGCCCCTCATAGTCTCATCCTGTGTCTCAACTTTCTTCAACAGGCAATCAAATATCTCCTCAATTCTTAAGCTACTTGCACCTGTGTCACGGTTATGTGGTGGCACATAGGGACCATTTCTGAAGCCATATATGCTACCCTAATCTGCGTCTCTCTCTGAACCCCTATTCCTATTATAATATGCTCCGCGGTTGTCCCTGAAAGCTCTATTTCTGTTGAAGTTCCGACCATGATTTCCTTGACCATGGTGCCAATTGTCCTAATTGGACCCTTGGACATTAGCATTGAAACTCCCTCTGATCAACAACTAAAAATGTGTCCTCATCATAATAAGACTCTAAGTTGATGGGCCTTGGCTACCCATTTTTCCTAATTTCTCTTCATTTAGTTTAGGCCCAATTAGTCAAGTAAGTTGTGATGTACTTTGGCCCTTTTGATATGATTCTTGGGATGAAAATATAGTCTATTTATGATTCTAAAACTTGGGCTAAAGTTACACCCCTAAGACGGACTTTATTCATAATTGGACTTTGACAAATGCGACGTCTGTCCTTGTCTCCATTTAGCTAGCAATTTAGGCTAAGCAAGTAGGTGACTCACCTGCTAGCTTCCTAAGTCCTACAAGAACCTCAATTCTCTCACTTTTTTCAGGGTTATGATCTCCTAAATATGACATAAAACTTATTTACACTCGACCCTCTTCAGCGTCAGACATATATATTGCCCTCTGATTTGAGATTCAAGCACTTTTAAAAATTGGCGCTAATTTGAAAAGTCATATCATGTTTCATTTTCATAATACTAGTATTGTAATATGAGGGGTGTTACATCCTCCCCCCTAGGAACATTCATCCTGGAATGTTAGGACAATGGGATAGCTTAACCAAGTTTAAATCTTTACTTACACAAACTTTTTACAACACACTAAGTATTCAAACACACGGACCTATTAGTGTCCCAATTCTTCATTTTGGACTTCCTCTTTGGCTTGAAATAAGTAAGGGTATTTTGATTTTATCGCGTCCTAGGCTGCACATGTTATTTCTTCTTCTTACTGGTTTCTCCAAAGTACTTTTACTGAAGCTATTTCTTTATTTCTCAGTTTCTTAACTTACTGATCTAGAATAGCAATAGGTACCTCTTCATATGTTAGATCTTTTGTAACCTACACGTCTTTAATAGGAGTGGAACGGGATGTGTCACCTATGAATTTTCAAAGCATTGAGACATGAAAAGTTGGATGAATGATTGAAAGCTCTTGGGGTAGCTCTAGTTCATATGCAACCTTCCCGAACTTTCTAATAATTTCATATGGCCCTATGTAATGGGGGATCAGTTTTCCTTTCTTACTAATTCTCATAACCCCTTTCATTGGAGACATCTCTAAAAATATTGAATCCCCTACTGAGAATTCTAGTCCTCTCCTTCTAGCATCTGCATATGATTTGTGATGACTTTGTGCCGTTTCTAGCTACTGTTGTATTAGCTTAACCTTTTCCATGGCTTTTTGTACTAGATTTGGCCCAAGCAAGGTGGTTTCACCCACTTAAAACCATCCAATTTGGCGACCTGCATTTCTTCCCATATAAAGCTTCATAAGGTTCCATGTTGATAGTCGCATGGTAGCTATTATTATAGACAAATTCAATAAGTGGAAAATGGTCCACCCAACTACCTTTAAAGTCCAATGCACAAGATCGCAATATATCTTCAAGTGTATGAATGGTGCATTCTGCTTAACCGTTTGTTTGAGGGTGGCATACTTTACTCAAATTCACTTGTGTCCCTATAGTCCTTTGAAAGGACTTCCAAAACTTTGCAGTGAATTGAGCCCCCTGATCAGAAAGAATGGAGATTAAGACTCCATGTATCCTGGAATGATACATGTGAAAGAAGCTTCCAGGAGTTGAAGCATCGCAATACACTACATACCCCTCAATGCCTTTTGGAAGTACTAGCACTGGTGCAGAAGTTAGCTTATTTTTTTGCTCTTGGAAGCTCCTTTCATATGCATTATTCCATTGGAACTTGGTTGTCTTATGTGTAAACTTTGTTAGAGGTGCAGAAATAGAAGAAAAACTTTCAACAAACCTTCTGTAATAGCCTGCCAACCCTAGAAAGCTCCGAACTTCCTTGGGTATCGTTGGCCTTGTCCAATCTTTCACAGCCTCTATCTTTTGTGAATCCACTCTTACTCCCTCCTTAGACACAACATGACCCAAAAATGCTACTAATTTTAGCCAAAATTCATATTTAGAAAATTTGGCATACAACTGTCGATCACGAAGTACTTGGCAAACTTGTCATAAGTGATTTGTGTGGTCCTCTTTTGATCTTGAATATATCAAAATGTCACCTATAAACACTATCACAATCACATCCAAGAATGGATTGAATACCCTATTCAACAGATCCATAAAAACTGCTGGTGCATTCGTTAGCCCAAATGACATAACAAGAAATTCAAAGTGACCATAGTGTGTTCTAAAAGAAGTCTTAGGTATATCTTTCTCCTTCACCCTCACTTGGTGATAACCTGATCTCAAATCAATTTTTGAAAAGCATGTGGCACCCTGTAACTAACCAAATAAAACATCAATCCTGGGGAGGGGGTATTTATTCTGAATTATCACCCTATTCAATTATCGATAGTCGATACACATTCTCAAGGTGCCATCCTTTTCGCATACAAATAACACTGGTGCACCCCAAGGGGGCACACTAGGTCTTATAAAACCCTTTTCCTATAAGTCTTTCAATTGCTCTTTTAATTCATGCAATTCTATCGGGGCCATTCTATATGGAGGGATGGAAATAGGTTGAGTGCCTGGAAGTAAGTCAATACCAAAATCTACCTCTCGTTCTGGAGGTAAGCCTGGAAGTTCTTCAGGGAACACCAACAAATTCATTCAATACTGGAACTGATTGAAGAGTTAGTGATTCTGTCTGCATATCCGACACTCTAACTAAACGACATATATACTCTTTAGATATTATCTTTTTGGCCTTAAAATAAGAGATAAGTTTACTCTTTGGCGCCCCAACATTGCCTTCCTATTCAAGAACTGCATCATTTAGAAAGTGGAAGTACAATTTTTTAGTTCGGCAATCCATGATAGCATAGCCAGAAGATAACCAATCCATGACCATTATAATATCGAGTTCCACCATTTCTAGATCAATAATGTCAGTCAATATGTCACGATCACAAACAATTACTACACAGTCATTATAAATCCTTCTAGCCATAATAGATTCACTGGTTGGTGTGGATACTTCAAATGGTTCGTTCAATAATTTGGGTATTCTCTTAAGCTTCATAGAAACTAGTGGAGTGATGTATGATAGTGTAGAACCAGGGTAAATTAATGCATATACATTATGTGAAAATATGTACAATGTACCTGTGACCACATCGGGTGAAGCTTCCAAATT
>JAABOM020114510.1:0-23589 GCA_011800125.2 Solanum clarkiae | reverse complement strand
ATGTCATCCACATAGACCTGCACAATAAGTACATGAGCACCCCTTTTCTTCAAAAATAGGGTTTTATCAATTGTTCCTCTTGAGTACCCATGATTCGGCAGAAAGCTGGACAACCGGTCATACCATGCTCTAGGAGCTTGTTTTAGTCCGTAAAGAGCTTTTTCCAGTTTATACACACAGTCAGGAAGCTCATGGTTTTCGAAGCCAGGAGGTTGTTTGACATACACTTCCTCCAGCAAATACCCATTTAGGCTAATATAGTTTAAATTCCATATGAGCAACAAAGGCTATTAGCATACGAATGGCTTTGATGCGACCAACTGGAGCAAAGGTATTATCATAGTTAATACCCTCCTCTTAATCATACCCTTGCACCACCAATTTGGCTTTATTCCGTGTGACCATTTCTTGTTCATCCAGCTTGTTCCTAAAGACCCATTTCATGCCGATGATGGTTTGATGTTCAAGAGGTAGAACCAGGTGCCATACCTTGCTTCGCTCAAACTGTAAGAGTTCTTCCTCCATGGCAGAAATCTATTCTTCATCCTGCAGGGCTTTTTTCACGTTCTTAGGTTCAACCAGGGACACATATGCAGAGTAGGCATACATGTTTCTGAGCTTTGATCTGATAGAGATGCCTGAACCCAGGGGTGTCAGCAAGTTCTCAAGAGGGTGAGAACTCTTGTTCTTCCAATTGCTGCTTGCTTCCTCAGGTACAAGATTATTAGTTATAGCATTGGGGGGACCAGTTTCAGCAGCCAGTATAGTTTCTTGAGAACCATTTTCAGTGTGAGACACGTCTGGGTTGGGTGCTTTACTCTCTCCGTTTCCTTGATTTGCTGGACTTGGTCCACTTCCCTGTTCCCTATCATCCATATCATCTGACTCCTTCTAGGTTAGAGGTCATGCTTCCTTTTGTACCTATTCCTGCAAAACTTTCTCGGTCCCTAGATAGGCCTCATCAAATTTTACATGTTCACTTTCCTCCACACATCTAGTTCTTTTGTTATACATTTCATAAGCTTTGCTGTGAGAAGCGTACCTAATGAAAATTCCTTCATCACTTCTAGCATCAAATTTACCAAGGGCATCATTTTCATTGTTGTGTACATAACATAAACAACCAAAAGAGCGAAGATGGGCTAGGTTTGGTTTTCTGCCTTTGAGTAGCTCATAGAGGGTTTTGTTTAGAATGGGTCTGATCATACATCTGTTGATGAGATAGCAGGCGGTGTTCACAGCCTCAGCCCAGAAACTTTGTGCAAGGTCATTGGCTATCAGTATGGTTCTAGCCATATCTTTTAGTGTTTTGTTCTTTCTTTCCAAAAAATCCCATTTTGTTGAGGGGTTTTGGGGGCTGAGAAGTTGTGAATTACCCCATTTTCAGCACAAAAGGTGAGGAACTTTGAGTTCTCAAATTCTGTACCATGGTATGATCTCAGACTCATAAGATGATAGTTTAAATTCTTTTGAACCATATTAGCATCAGAGAATACATCAAACATTTCATCCTTAGATTTCAGGAAGAAGGCCCAGGTGAAACGCGAAAAGTCATCTACAAGGACAAAGACATACCTGTTTCTGCCTCTGCTCAGAACTCTCATAGGCCCGCACAGATCCATATGAACCATTTCCAAGGGTCTGTTGGTACTGACCAACCCAACCGTTGAAAGCTGCTTCTGACATGTTTCCCTTGAGCGCATGCTCCGCAAACTTGATCCTCGCTGATCTTTCCTTTCAGGTAGTCCAAGGACTAGTTCCTTCAGGATCAATTTGTTGATGATAGAGAAACTAGCATGACCTAGTCTCTTGTGCCACAGTGATGAGGCATCACTTATGGCACTTAAGCACTTCAGCTCAGATTGACTTGGTCCATTGATGTCGACCTTGTATACATTTTTGTATCTCTTCCCCCTGAGTATGAGCCTTTTAGACACAACATTTGTCATTTTGCAATCTGATACTGTAAATAGCACATCATTTCCTTTATCGCACATTTGGGAGGTACTCAGTAAATTGTGTTTTAATCCCTCAACATAGTACACATCTTCAATACATTGAGACATGGAAGGTCCCACCTTTCCAATTCCCTAGATTTCACCGTGTTTTCCATTACTAAAGCCAACATTCCCGCGTTGGTAGTCACTCAATAGAGGGAAGTTTTATTCGTCGCCTGTCATGTACCTGGAGCATGCACTGGTTAAGTACCATTGCTTCTGCTTTCCTTCTACTGATACCTGCACAATTAGCAACGGTGAGATTTGGGTATCCAGATCCACTTGGGTCCCTTTTGATTGTAAAAAGGGTGAATCAGGTCCCTTTTTGCCCAAGATGGGAGATCCCTCTGAGTCCTTTTGACCTTATTGTCCCTGAAAGTCCCAAAGTTAGTCCTATCAACATAGTCAGACCAGTAAGGCATTGGAGCCTGTCTTTTACCTGACTATTCCTGTCAGTTCTTCGTGGGTACCTTCTTCCAGACCTGTTTTGGTTGGTTCTAGGGGGATAATTCCTTTATGACCTATTTCTAGTGTTCCTTCGAGAATACCTCCTTCTAGTTCCCTTGCCCCGATTCATATTTATATAGGACATGTTGCTATCGAAGGCCTTAGAGATTTTGCAGTAGGTATCCCTGAGATGTCCAGTCATATCACACAGAGTGCACAGAGTTGCACTATCTGTTGTATGAATCTTAGGTTCTTGGATCTTAAACCCTATTCCAAACTTAGTGGTTGGCTGACCTTGTTGCATTTCGTCAAGCATAGCAGAAGATTTTGTCCACTTCATGGTGTGCTCTAATTTGGCTTTGGTGTGTTCTAGATCTTTCTGCAAAGCTTCATTCTTATTGGTCATACTACCCAGTTCATCCCGTAGCCTTTTAACCTATTCCTCAAGGTCTAACTGAGACTGACTCATGATATTTTTCTCTTTCCTAGAGGACTTGAGACTGCCAATCTCTAACTATACTTTTTGATTGATGTTCTCAAGGTCTACATTTTCGGTCTCATCTAGGCATAATCCCCTAGAAGAAGACTGTTAGAGTCACAAATGGTCAGATAGGCTTCAATCACAACCAATGACAGGGACTCAAGCTTTTTCTTGGAATATGTATGAATATTAGCTTTAGCCTTTTCAAAACTTACCTTGTTATACAGTAAAGCATTGTCTAGATCATGAGAACTTGCTCCAGCCATTAGCGCTAGATTTTTCTATTTAGGTTCAACTTTATCATACTTGATTGCAGCCTCTTCTGTTATCAGTTCCTTACTGCCTTCGTCATCAGATTCGTCGATGGCGACGAGAGCAAGTAAGTCATATTTTTAGGTTCCTCGACTTTCATGAGAGATTGATTCTCTGGGGTCTCACTATCTGATTCTTCACCTGGATTACCAGCTAATACCGCTAACGCTCTTTGCACTGAGAGATCTGCCTCCTGACTTGTCATCCTTCTGCCTTTTCATACATAAGGTTCAGTCTTGGTTTCTTTGGGCTTCTATGGATTGTTCTTCTTGTACTCAAGTGTCCAGAGTGGACAGAACTTAATGAAGTGGTCGGGGCTACCACACTTATGGCAAAATTGTTCCCTTAGATCTTTCTCACTTATTCGTTGAGTGGTCCTTCTTTGTCTAGCGTTTCCTCTTCTTAGCACCTGTTGAAGCTACTCGGTGATCAAGGCTATGTTTTTTTTGTAGTCCTCCTTTTCAGTAGCTTTCAAAGCCAGGTTCTTGTCCTTCCTCTTATTATTGAGCTTCTTCTCCTGATTCTTCTTGAACTCATAAGTGACCAGAGCTCCCAACAGCTGATCCATAGTCATGGTATCTAGATCCTTGGCTTTGATGATAGCTTCAACCTTGCTTTCCCAGGATTAAGGTAACATACTTAGCAGCTTTTGGATGGCCTTCCCAGTGGGGATGACTTCTTCCAAGGTGTAGATTTCATTAACAATAGCGAAGAACCTGATTTTCATCGCATGTATAGTCTCGCCTTCATGCATTTTGAACAACTCATACTATCGATTGAGATTATCAATCTTAGCCTTCTTCACCTGAAAGGTGCCCTTGTGAGCGATTTCCAGAGTATCCTAGATTTTCTTAGCATCTTAGCATGATGATATCATGTTATATTCATTTGCCCGATACCACACAACAAGATCTTCTTAGCCTTAGTATTATTCTGAATGATAATCTTGTCAGCATCATTTCATTCACTGCGTTCCTTGGGTACCCTTGGAGTACCCTCAGTAGAGGCATTCTTCATTGAAATAGTTGGTCCATTAAGAACCACATTCCAGATATTAAGATGTTCACCCTCAATATGATTCATCATTCTAGTTTTTCACCGCCCATAGTATTATCTGTCGAACAACGGTGGTCTGGAATAAGAAGCTCTTTCTTGTGTTGTAGGTGGGGCTGCCATTATCTTTTCGAGGTAGTTAACCTTATTTCAAAAAGTCCCGCTCTAATACCAATTGAAAGAGTTGGTGCCCCTAACCTTCTGGTGAACCTGGTTCATAAAACAGTACTTACAAGTTTGCTAAAGCGATAATGAGAAGCAAACAACTTATAGTGGAAAAACTCCTTGCCCAAGGGAGAAACAACCACTACATACACTCGTAGGATTTCAACAACTTCACTAACTTCAAACGAGCAATGTTCAACTTATACCACTTGTAACAAACTCAACTTTTGAGAGTCAAACCCACTCTCAATCATAATTCACGAAAAGTAAAAATAACTTCTTACAATATTTGTCACTAAATAAAGATTCTAAGAAAATTATCAAACAGACTTGAACAACCAAGAGAACCTAACTCTAGATCTTGCTTGAATGCTCTTGCCAAGTGCCCTTGCTCTTGCTTGAAAGTGATCGCCGAAATCAGATTACAAAAGCTAAGTCTTCTCGGATTGATGAATGTATTTATATTGCATCCTAAAGACTTTCCAAGTAGGACTCCTTTCTTGAGATGGACACATCATTCTTTTACATAAAGGAGTTCCTTTCCAAAGCTGCTTCCTTTTTTGTATCTCATATTTATTTTATTTTCATAAATAATGCTTCAACTTTAACTCGAATTCAGCTTAGCTCTACTGGTGCACATATGCCAGACCTGGTTCCTCTAAGCTGTTGCTGGCTTGTGTTTGTCATCATCAAAATAGTATGGTTATACCTGCACAAATCTAAAGTTCTAGACTGTCTTTTGACTTGAATGCATTCACCCCATCACCACCCCAAAAGGACGACGAGTTTGGTGTTAATGAAACGAATGATCCTAGCAAAAAGAAGGGCAAGAAGCCCATTAATGCTAAGAATTTAACACATGATAGTGACTTCGAGGATGAAATCCCATTGTCAAAAAGATGCAAGATCAACAATGTTTCCAATGTGTCAATCTCTGTTAAAGCAAAGGTAATTTTTTTGAGATACTTTGTGATTTTGTTACATGGGAGAATCTACTCTTTTAATAATTATTTTTTATAAATCAGATGGTAGCAAAGCAAAGAATGCATCGGTGCCCAAAAAAGAACAATGTCAAAAGACGAAGGAAGAAATCACAAGATGATCCAAAGGTATAATTTTATAGTTGTGATTTATTTTTTGTTTAGGATGGTAACAGTTTGTGTTTGTTATATTTATGTTGTTGGTGTATTTCAGACCATATAGAAGGTGTATTTTTTAGTTGTGAATTTATTTTTTTTGTTTAGGATGGTAACAATTTATCTTTGTTTATTTATGTTGTTGTTGTATTTCAGGCTAAGGAGAAGGTGTATTATGTAGTTATGAATTTTTTTTTTATTTAGGATGGTAATAGTTTGTGTGTTGTTTATTTATGTTATTGGTGTATTTCAGACTAAGGAGAAGGCGTCTCATTGGTATTCTTACATTAATGACAAATGTGTTTGACGAAGTAAGACTATTTTTATCGAGGTATGGCATGTTTGATAAGTTTAAAAGTTGCCTATTTGGGTATTTATTTGATCTCCCTCTTATGAATGTGCAAGCACAATTTATTAGAGCCCTGGTTCATCATTTGAGAAACAAGTATGATATTGGTGAAGTGTTTGTTTTTGACTTTAATGGGAAGGAACTACGATTTGGGCTTAGAGAGTTTAGGGTTGTCACTGGGTTCAAGTATGGCACAGTCAATGAGTACACTCATGATCTGATTGGTAAATCAAAGCTTGTGGAGTGATATTTCCCCATGACATGTCATAAGGGTGTTGAAAAGAATTATTTGATTAGTGTGTTTAAGGCTGGTTTGTTCGAGCCGGAGGATGTGTATAACATTGCAATTATTTACTTCATTAGCATGTATATTTTGTCGTCTCCGACGAAAAAATATTTTGTCCCGTTAGATCTTTTTTAGTGAAATCTGGACATTACATCACGTATCTTTGGGATAGACATTCCTTTTTTGATTTTAGGGAGTTGTTTGCCAGCTTAAGTAAGCCCAAGATTATGTTCAGTTATTTGATTTCCCATTGGCAATGCAATTATGATTTTATAAATGTTGTAAAAAAGTTGATGAAGGTATTGTTGTTCGTCGAGATCGCCAAGTTCCCCGTTTATTCAACTGATCAATCTCATTCAAAAGGTTGTATTTTGATAATCTATTGCGGGGACTGTTTAGGCGCTATGACAATCAGGTGATTTTTCAGCCTTATATGTTTATTTTGTGCTTTTTTTAGTCCTTTTTGATATTAAAAAAAATTATTTCTTAATGTTACAATTATAGTACAAGTTTCAAGATTTTTCATTTACTGCAGAAGATTTACACTATTTTAAAGTGGAGCAGCTCGAGGACTCGGGATCAACTGATTGCAATCTTTCGTTTAACAGTGTTGATTGCAATAATGATGTTGCTTCGCTTAATTTCAAAAAGCTTGCTAAAGAGTTTGTGTTGATTAGTATATTTACGAATGTCATATTATACTTTTTAATTTTATTTTTTTTAATAAATAATCTCAAATTATATTTTTATTTAGGTGCACAATGATTTCAAACAGTTAGAGGGGAAAGTTGGAGCTCAAATTGGTGATCTAAAAATATATGTGGGTGGATGTTTCAACAATATACTTAAGCATCTTAAGTTGCTGTAAAGTCAATCATCAAAGGAAGAAATTGTTAGTGAGGAGAAGGTATCATAGGATTTTATGTTTATGCTTGTACAACGTTAAGCCTTTTTATGGTGGGATTGAATAGAGTATTGTATTACAACATATTAATGATTTTGTTTTTTGATGAGACGGTGTTATTTCTTTTGAATATTATGGTTGTTGACGGATTCTAAATTTTTAGTCCCTTATGCATTATCATCTTGTCTATTTAGCTGTTGGTTGATTTGGAAAAATTGCATTATTTTTTTTATATTATGGTTACATAAATAATGTAAATATTATCCATTATGGGTGAATTAATGTATAGACATGGTTATCAGGATACTTACCAACTTAGTGTTTGTTTAGGTGGGCTGGCATATTGATATTAAAAGTGATGGATACATCGTATATGGAATGATTGCAAACGTTGAATATTTGTATGGTCTATTCTAGTGACAACATTTTTCTACCATATTTAGTACTGAGTTACCTGTATTAGTCTATAGGTCAGCTGTGACGCTAATGATTTCTCCTTTGGTGGCTGCTCTGTCCCCCTTTTTTTGTACTTGTATTATTTTTTCGTGCATATCATCACTACAGTACAACGAATGATTTTTGATATACTTTTCCAATTTAGTACGTTAACTAATCTAATTTTTGTAATATCATGAGCTTGATATATTTTATGGTATATTAATTGACTGACTCTAATGTTGGTGTAGCAGTTTTTGTATTAAACGGTATTATCTTATTAGTCGGCCAACTTGTTAATGCATTTATTTGTACTTCTCCGTGGTAAAAAAATTATTGATTTTTTATGTGGTACTTTTTTAAGTATTATTAAATAATCTATTCCTTGTTGCTGTGGTAATTCGAATTAATTTTATGTAGGAAAAATGGGTCTATGTTACTTTTTTTTACTTTATTGTGTTTGAGTTTCTGTTGATTCATATTTATCATTTCCAATACTTTTTACATAGGTTGTCCATGGTGACACTCATGTGGATGTAGATGTAGATGTTGATTTTTCTGATTTTGACTATCTAATTCATGACTTTCCACTTAACGATGAAGCAGCACAATTTGGTGAGAGTTATGCACGCGTGCCGATTCAAAGTTAGTCTAACATTTTTAAGTGCCATTTAAAGTCCCAGCTAAAACAACCAAATCATGACACAACAGTCCCCCCCGGTGGATGACTTTAAATTACCCAATTTTAGAGAGTCCCAGATTGTTGCGTTGGAAAACAAATTGCCTTATGTCACGCCAACACAACAGGCCCGAACAAATCAGCATGAGCAGTTTGACAATTCACCCTATACTAACTTAAGTAGTTTCGCATTTAAACAGATAAATTGTCAGTTGTATTTGGGGTGAAGTATTCTTTCGGTGGTTATAATAATTTGCAAGTTGATTCGATCTTGCTTGAATCATTCAAGAAGTGAGTTTCTGACAGATTATCGAAAAAACGTGGCGGATTTGTGCTAGTTTTTTAATTTATTTAATATAGTTCATTATATTATTTACTTAAAAATTTATGTTGCTTATCTTTTTTTTTTTTGGAGAGCTAGTGCTTTTACAGCTTCATCGAATAGGATAAGTCCTTCGTTTGATTTTGGGGTGAAGAAAGTTGGGCTGATAGATTGATTTTATGTCAAGATTTTGACTGGACAGTCTTGGACTGACTCGATAAGCATATTTTTAATTTTTTATGTATTCATGAAGTTTTTCTAATTTTAACGTTTTCTTCCTTCTGATGAATATGCTTCGTGCTTTTGTTGTTTGTTTGTGTTGTTGAAATTTATGAGGTTTAACCTTTAATTGTTTTTGGTTATGTGGGATTATCCATTTTAAAAGTTAGTGTGTGTTGATTTATTTTATTATTTTATTTAATTTTATTTGTTAGTCATGAACCAACTTCATTTGACACCATGCTTTTTTTGTGTTTATTGATGTACAGTTTAATTAGCATATTCTCTACTGCTTGCACTACATATTTGTCCATATTTTTATTTTTTGGTTAGCAAGCTATTTATTATATCATACTTTTCCTTATGATACAGCATATGAATGTTATTATGTATTACTTGCGCAAGAAATGCAAGTATGGTAATGCCATCCAGAATAGAGTTACGATGACTGATATTTTTTTCATGAACTGGGTTGAACAAATCTATGATGTTTGGAATAGGAACAATAGGGACTGCACATTGATCACCCAAGATCATGATGTTGCCCAATATATAAGCGGTTTCAAGATTTTGGCCAACACACCATAGGATAAAGTTGATTATGCTTGTATCTCTATTCATATCCCCTCCAAATGTCATTGTATGTTGGTAGTGTTTTCTATATTGTGTCGGTGCTTGTTTGTGTTTAATTCACTTAGCGAAATTGGGGCTGCCCACAATTTTGCAGTTATTCAGTTGGTGCATAAGTTGGCAGTCATTATTCTCTTATTTTTGGTTAATACTGAATTTTATGGGGAAAATGATAACATTGACTGAAAAAACATGTTGGACTATGCTGATTATGCATTTTCGAATAAGCTCACGTTTATTTTCTGTGATAACACTCCCCAGCAGGGTGAGGATTCCAAGTAAGTGTTATTTCCTTGGTTATATTTATATTGTCTGTTTTTTCCTGGTTAATGCTAACCTTTTCTCTTTCGTTATTTTGCGTTTGTGTAGTAATTGCGGATTGTATACTTTGTCTCTTTTATGAGTTGATCTGTGAAGGCTATGATTATTCTGAGATTGGAAGTAAAATATTTGATTCAGCTTTTTGTCAACTGAGATATGGAGCATTGTTATGGCATTATGCTAACAAGAAGATTGATTTTGGTGCGATTAGTAAAAATAAGGTGACCGAAAGGATGGTTATCAAGCTTGATGGTCCTACCAGTGATTGTGTGCATGTTGGGGGAGAGTAAAAGCGTGTCGGCGTAGAAGTATGTTCCTAGGAGGAAGTCTTAAAAGTGTTTTATTGGAAAGACTTGTATATTTTTTGGGTGTTCAGTTTATTTTATTTTTTTTTGCTATACATGGATGTTAAATATTTTTAGAACTTTTTTTTTGTGTTTTACTTGTTTATGAAGTAAGCCAACATCATTATGATATCTATACAAATTATGTGCAATATATAACTTTTCTTTTATTCTAAATAAGTATCTGTTTCTTCAGTTATTGTAAGGGTAATGTTCTTAATTGTTACAGTCCTAGCAAGAAACTGTATTATGAATCAACTTTTCTCTATTTTTGTAGTATTTTAATACAGTGAATTATTATTATTAAATATAACATACATCATATTTTATACTTGGCAAGGAATATAACTTCATTTTATGGTTTACTCTTTTGGTTTTTCTTTTCAGGTCATCCGTTGATATTTAACTAAAGAAAAACGCAAATAATGCATCTATCACAATTGCCTTTTAATAAAAACACCAACCAACAAGCCAATAAATGTGCAAAATGTTACTATAACTCAAAGTTTATAAGTGTGACTCATACCACAACAAAATGATTAATGAAGTATTTAAAGTTTTACAACACTAAAGTCATAATATATCATAGAATTAAATTGTCTTAATTGTCAATCAATAAATGAAGCACTACAACTTCAACACACCTATCTTATAAATATAAGCACAGTCATTCTGAATCCATCATCTCTGGACAATTATCACCTTTCATATTTTTGTATTTCATTTCAGTGAACCCTTTTTTTCTGTCTTTGTTTGATGGCCTCCCTGGCCTTCTACTTGTAGTGGGTGGCAGCACTAACTCCTCGATGATATGAATTGGGATCACTCATGTGCTTTCACGTGGGAGTGGTTTGATCGATATGGCGTAAGTATCCTTGAAGTTCTTGATACTATAGTAGATTGAGCAGAATGCCTTCATGTACTTAAATCTATATTCAATAGCAGCAATAGCGTAACTACATGGTATTTCATCATGTTGAAACCTTCTACAGCTACATATTCGTGTATTTAGACAAAGTGTGAACTTTTTTGCTCCATCTATAATGATATGAAGATGTTCTGTTGATGTCCGTACCTAAAAAAAAACATTACACGAAAATGAGAAGTATCATTTTTTATTTGTGACAACATATTAACAAATCATAATTTATTGTACTAACCATCATATTATTTGATAATTGTTTATTTGCCATCAACATCTCATTATACTTCTTCATTAGGACTGTTGTTGTTTTTCTTCCTTCATCGTTGTGTTTTTCGTTCCAACATTCTAGTGTTTGTCTTACATACTCCAACATAGGAACCACAAGTAGCTTTCTACCTGGCAAGATTGGTTTATTTATGGACTCAGCAATGTTACTTGTTAGTGTCCAAGTTCGCTTTACTGTTGTATGACAGCAAGATCACTTCTCAAAATTAGCCTTCACCAAATATGATCATATTTTTGGATTTATCTCATCCATCCTATCCATCAACTCATTGAACTCTTGGACAGTATAAGCTTTTACCAAACTTAAAAATAACTTCCTAACTTCCTCGACATCTTCAATGAGTTTTTTTTTCAATATATTTGGCCACAAATGGTAGATACAAGTGTAATGCTTGATGTTTAGATAAATAGTGGCAGTGACATTCCAGATGCTTATATTTCTATTGGAAACAAAGCACATATCATCCCTATCACCAAATGTTGTTTTGAAATTTTCAAAGAACCAACCTCATGCATTGTCATCTTCAGAATCGGCAACATCATACGCTAGTGGTAAAATATGTCTTACATGAGTTGTAAATTTAATACTCTACGATTAAATTAATATTAATAATTTAATATGCATTTGCATTAATTTTTACATTAAATTAACTTAATGTTAGACAAGTACTAACCTCCAGGATCCAATGTGTTGGCTATCAACATGGTTCCTTCAAAGGTTGACCATATGTGCGTCTCATCAACTATAACGATTGGTCGGCAATATTCCCATCCTTTTATACTTGCATCTATTGCAATAAAACAATAGAGGAACTTCTCGTCAGGTATTTTTTTAAGATTAATGATAGTCCCAGGATATGTTTGTTCCAATATATAAAGATACATTGGAATTTTTAAATATGACTCTTCCGGGCCCCCTTGCAATATCTTCATTGCTCTCTGTTTGCCCCGTCATGCTTGCATGTAATTAATGAAATACCATGCTTTCTTTTCATGTCAACTTGTATGTCGCTGAGGGTATAAACTGTTTTGGTGTCGTTATATTTAGGAAGTAATAGCTACCAAGCACACCACTACTACACTGTCGTTTTTTGTTAAGCCGGTGATCTCGGGGGCAGACGTGTTCATTGTTATCACTCTAGATTTTGAATAGACCTGACTTCCCCAACGACGATGACTTAAAGAACCAGCAATAATTTTCGTCCGGACATTTCAATACAAAACTATAAATAACAACGATTACAACACATTAACACTTCCAATGTTATGCAATATATCAAAAATTATACTTTAAGTGAAATTTTGATTTTATCTTGACGTACATGACCTAACAACCTGCAACTAAAATTGATTTGGTAATGCATATCTCTGCATAACCTCCACCAATGTATGCTTGTTTATGTATATTTGGCCTTCTTTCACTTCATCTACCAAACCATGGTTGATTACATGTGATTCTTCAAACTCATCATCATAATCGACCATTATTGTGTCATTTAACGCCAAACCTATGTCCACTGTTGTCACTGTTCCTGGCAACACCATTGGATGACTACCTTTGTGTGCTCCTATTTAGTCGACATACGTCACACACAATGGATATTTTGAAAAAAAAATTGAGGTTGCTTTCTTTTTTTTAATCCAAATAGACTCTTATCTCCATGTCATTGTGTATTTTCAATAGTGGCGAATTCACATTCACTACATATTGTATTACCAAATTAACGGATGTCATGTCAACCCCTATTGTGAAGCAATGAGACTCACCAGACCATCATAATTTGATGATGTATCATATAACACTTTTTCCATTTTGTAATCAATGTAGTTACCAATTGACAATCATCAATATATACCAAATAAAACATCATATCTTCAACACTTGCAACTCCAAAGGTTTGTCACATTTTATAGTACAATGAAGCTCAGCATAAACATAGTTACACACACTACTTTCCTACTACTAGACACAATAATTGGACACATGATTATTGAACTATAGCACACAATAATAAGTATCAACACAGTTATATGTTAATATAATATCATCCAGCTAACCAAATTTCAAAATTATCCACACCGATTTCCTACCATTACCTACACCAAGCATCCCCAACACTGAAATCACTTTAACACATCAAACACCATCTGCATAATCGTACTTATCCTCTCAATTTTACAAATGTTTTACCACAATCACAACTTACATTCACTATACTATATTGTCATCTTTAAGCAGCATTAAGTACCAAAAAAATGTTAAAATCATAACTATACATCTTTCTCCACCAAAGAATAAATGGACAAAATGATATAATATTTTTTTATTAATTTTCAACCAAATCCATCATACTACCATTTATATAACAGACTAAAACTAATTTTATTCTTATTTACATACCTTTGCATCCCACTTTTTGTCATATTTTATGAGGAACTACATGTATTTGTCGTTATTCATGCAGTTTCAAAGGATAAATACCTTCGTTTTACACTTTTCAACTCTTTTTTTTCCTGATAAAGCTTCTCAATATGTAGAGAAACTTTTTAGTATGCTTATGGTAAGGTAACTACACTACCTATTATTCATAGCAAGTGTGGTATTATTTTATTTCTATTTTTCCTCTATCCTCTGACACACCAAAAAAAGGTATTATCTTCTCTGTCAAATCAAATTAATTATTTTGCTTAATTTATGAAAGAGAAAAGCAATTTATAATAAAAAATATAAATAACAAGAAGGTGGTACAACCAAATAAAACACATTGCTCTGCTCTTTATTGGTACCAATTGTTAATTTTAAAAAGTGAAGGACAGGTTGTACATCAACATGTCAATCATCATTAATTAACACAACACACAAAAGAAAATTTTATATTGGTTCTAGTATTGTGGAATACATCTACTGACATTTTTAATTTTTTTTTATCTTTCCACCTAATAACATCACATTCACATCAACTTTAGTCACCATAAATCACACTCTTTTTTCTAGTTTTGTAATAAAAATTGACATATTTGTGTAAATAAAAAAAATATTGATAGAGACTTATAATTTCATGGGTGAATCTTGTATAGAAACGTAAATCACCCTTAAATAAAAGACCCTCCAAGCTTTTAAACAGAGGTCTTCAAATAGCTCAAATAGTAGGGTGATCTAGCAATTATTTGGGCCAATATATGGGCCTTTCCGCAATATAATGCTTGCTTTGATAAGAAAGATTAAAAAAGAAAATGGCAAACTATGCAAAATGGCCATTTGGTCATTTGTATATTTAAAAATTTAATCAAATTTTTATAATTATTGAAATTGTTTTTTTTTTAAAAATTCGTCTTTCTTTCCATTTTTCATTAATGGCTTCTAACCTTTTTCTTTTTTTCTTCCATTTCATCATTAATGACTTCTTCTCCTCCTCCTCCTCATCTTTCTTCTTCTCTTCTTTAAAATTTGATGCGCCGTAAAGGTGAATTGTGTGATTTGAGTTAGTTGAGATTGAATAGTTAGTGTCTATTTCATGTATGATTACTTTATGGTTCATACATAATTATCATAATTATTGGAGATATTCCTTAGTTTGATAATGATGTATTAGTTAGTTAATTAACATTTTAGTTAATTAGTTTGATTAGGTAGCAATTACATATGTGCAGATACATGGTAAATAGTGTAGGGTTGAGATGTAGTATATATACCTAGGTTTGTAACTGTAGCAGTAACTTTACTAACTCTGTATCCACAATTCTTCTCTCCAGAAATACACAATATTCTCCCAAAATGATCTCCATAATTGCTCTTTCCAGATCGTTTAACATGGTATCAGAATTGTGAATCACGAGTTGATTCAGTTGATTGAGGTGCGGCGATGGAAGATTCCGCAACAAATGTCGCTACTGGTGGTGTCGCGCAAGGTACTGTGCAAACAGAAACCTTTGACCAGATCGAGAGGAGACGGAATCATCCGCTTTACCTCCACAACTCCGATACTCCAGGATGTGTCCTTACTACGGTGCAGCTCTCAGGGGCAGATAACTACTCGTTGTGGAGTAGATCGATGCTGATAAACCTTCGAGCTAAGAGCAAGTTAGGGTTTGTGCTAGGGACCTGTAAAAGGAGCGATTATAGAGGCGATATGGACGAACAGTGGAAAAAGTGTAATGCCTTCGTGCTTGCATGGATAATGAACACTGTGTCAAAGGAACTCCTCAGCAGCATCGTCTATGCAACAGATGCTTCGACGGTATGGGCTGATTTGAAGGAGAGGTTTGACAAAGTGGACGGATCTAGAGGTTATCTGTTGCATAGGGAGATATGTACAATCAGTCAAGGTAATATGTCAGTCTCTGCTTATTTCTCGAAACTCAGACTATTCTGGGATGAGTTTGATGCACTCGTACCACCGCCTTCATGCAGTTGTGACAAATCTAAGATCTATATCGATTATTTGGCATGTTTGAGATTGTTTTCCTTTCTAATGGGATTGAATGAAGTTTATGCACATGCTCGTAGCCAAATATTGATGATGAGTCCTTTACCTAGTATTGGAAAGGCTTATGCCATGATTATAGCTGATGAAGGACAACGAATGACTATTAGTTCTCATTCGAGGAGCACCATGCAGGAACAAATTGCTTTGTATGCAGGGAATGGGAACTTTCCTAAGAAGTTTCAGTCCAGAAGGAAGAATTGGGATCAAACTTGTAACTACTGTAAGATCCAGGGCCACGTGAGAGAGGAATGCTGTAAACTGAATGGATATCCTTCTGATTGGAAATTCAAGAAGAAGTCAGGGTCTGGACTAACTGGTAACAGACATCAAGATGTTGTTAATCATGTGGCTGCTACAAAGGATGAAATGGAATTTGGAAATTCTTTTGAACCTCTTGCTCCTGCAGTGAAAGGGAAGAACACTGAATCTGGTTTCAAATATGTCCCCAGCCCACATTCACTGCAAAACAATATAACAGGATCCTTAGCAGGTTAGAAAGGGAAGAAGCAGCGGACTCTGGTTCAAGTAAAGGATTAGACAACATGGCAAACATGGCAGGTATGATCACATCTTTATCTGTGAATAATGCTGAAACACAGGTCAGAACAGAGGGAGAATGGATAGTTGATTCAGGTGCTACTTGTCACATGACACACACATTGGGTAAACTCTATCATGTATCTAACAATGTTAATAAGATTGTACACTTGCCAAATGGGGAGGTTGCACAAGTGTCACATACTGGTTGTTACAGAATGGTTGATGGAAGGGTGCTAGATAATGTACTAGTGGTGCCTACTTTCCAACACAGCTTACTCTCAGTGTCAAAATTAACAAGGCAGTTGCACTGCTTAGTTAATTTTTTCCCTAATTTTTTTATACTTCAGGACCTCTCCCCTGGAAGGGTGAAGGGGATTGGTAGAGAATATGGAGGACTGTATTACCTTCCTACAACATTTCAAAATGAAGAGAGTAGAGCAGACCAAGTAGTGTTGATGGCACAAGGTTCTAGCACAGACTTGATGTTGTGGCACAGCAGGCTTGGACATCTCTCCACAACAGTGTTATAGCATATATTCAGTAGCAAAGACTTCAGTACTAGTAGTGAATATAATAAATGCTCTGTTTGCCCTCTTGCCAAAAAGACCAGATTGCCTTTTCAGTTAAGTATGTCTAGAGCATCTGTTGTTTTTGACTTGCTTCATTTGGATGTTTGGGGACCTTACAAAGTTGTTACTCATAATGGTTTTAGATTCTTCCTAACAATAGTTGATGATCATTCAAGGATGTGTTGGGTGTCTTTGCTAAAATTCAAGAGTGATGTTTGCTTTATCTTGAGATCTTTTCTGACATTAGTCAAGACTCAATTTGATGGGAATGTTAGGAAAATAAGGACTGATAATTGAACTGAGTTTTTTAATATTGAATGTTATGATTTGCTTAATTCCCTTGGTGTTGTTCATGAGAGCAGTTGTCCTCATACTCCACAACAAAATGGAGTGGTTGAGAGGAACCATAGGCATATACTTGAGGTAGCTAGAGCAATAAGATTTCAGGGAAATATCCCCATCAGATTTTGGGGAGAATGTGTATTATTTGCAGTATAATTGATAAACAGAATTCCTACTTCAGTGCTAAGGGGGAGATCACCTTATGAACA
The DNA here is from genome assembly GCA_011800125.2 of Solanum clarkiae. Taxonomy (NCBI): domain Eukaryota; kingdom Viridiplantae; phylum Streptophyta; class Magnoliopsida; order Solanales; family Solanaceae; genus Solanum; species Solanum clarkiae. The sequence goes on along the minus strand of JAABOM020114510.1, from coordinate 6,152 downwards.
GTATCATGGACATAGACCTAACATTGAACATTTGAGAGTCATAGGGTGTTTGTGCTATGCAACCAAAGTGGTCAAGCATGATAAATTCTCTCCTAGAGCTGAGGCCTGTGCATTAATGGGATATTCACCAACTCAAAAGGGGTACTTGTTGTATAATCTATCTCAGATAAAGTTTATTGTCAGCAGAGATGTTGTATTCAAGGAGGATATATTTCCTTTCAAACAGGTAACCAGTAGCCAGAAACCATTATTTCCTAATTGAACAGGTGTGTTATCAGATGACTCTTCAATGTGTGATGAAGATAAATAGTTACCTGTGCCCATTCCTGTAGATATTGTAGATTCAGAGAATGAGTCCAGGATGGTGGATGATGTTGTGACAGATGCTGTGACAAACAGAGATGCCATTTCTGCTGAAGAAGCTGTTACTCAGAATGAAGAGACTGATCTAACTTCTAAGGGAGTTCAAGCAGTTACAGTCAGGAGGTCTACCAGAGCTTCTCACCCCCCTATATGGATGTAAGATTATGTGACTCAAGCAACAAAGTCTCAGCCTTATTCCCAAAGCAACTATGTACATTATGGCAACATGTCATCCAGGTATAAGTCTTACCTGTCTATGTTTTCCACAGAAGTAGAGCCAAGATCATTTGAAGAGGCCGCCAAAGATACCATATGGCAACATGCAATGCAGCAAGATGTACAGGCGCTGGAGGACAATGGCACCTAGAAAATAGTTGAACTGCCCAAAGGAAAAAATATAGTTGGCTGTAAATGGGTTTTCAAGATCAAATACAAGGCTGATGGTCAGATTGATAGATTCAAGACTAGATTGGTAGCCAAGGGATATAGTCAAACAGAAGGAGTTGATTACAAGGAGACCTTTTCCCCAATAGTGAAGGTGGCAACAGTCAGATCAATAATAGCACTGGCAGCCACTCACAACTGGAACATATTTCAGATGGATGTTTTTAATGCATTCTTGCAGGGAGATCTGATTGAGGAGGTGTATATGGAACTTCCCAGAGGGTTCTACAGAGCTGAGAAGCAGAAAAACCTTGTATGCAAGCTAGTGAAATCCCTATATGGGCTTAAGCAGGCTTCAAAGCAATGGAATACAAAATTGACTGAAGCATTACTGAGCTCAGGATATCTGCAGAGCCATTTTGATTATTCCTTATTCACAAAGAGAAGGGATAACAAACTGGTGATAATATTAGTCTATGTTGATGATTTACTAATCACAGGTAATGACATGAAGCTGATGGAAGAGACAAAGAGTATGCTGCACAGTCACTTTAAAATCAAGGACCTGGGTGAACTCAAGTATTTTCTGGGCATTGAGTTCATGAGATCCAATGATGGCATTGTGATGAATCAAAGAAAGTATGCTCTTGAACTAATTGTTGAAGCAGGGCTGGGGACTGCCAAACCTCACATGACACATTGGAGTGTAATCAAAAATTGACTAGTGTAGAATTTGAACAAGACACTATGTATGAGGACACTCCAAGATATCAAAGGATGATTGGCAAGCTGCTTTACCTTAACATTACAAGGCCAGATATAGCATATGTTATACAATCACTGAGTCAATTTATGCAAAGGCCCAAGATGTCACATTGGAAGGCTGCTCTAAGAGTGGTCAAATATATCAAACTGGAGCCTGGCAAGGGGATGTTGCAATATATCAAATCAGACATTGCAATTGCATGGGTATTGTGATGCAGATTGGGCTGCATGTCCAATTACAAGGAGATCAGTTACTGGTTTCATTTTGAAGCTTGGGAATTCTGTGATTCCTTGGAAATCCAAGAAGCAACACACTGTTTCACGAAGCTCAACAGAGGCAGAGTATAGAAGCTTGGCTGCTTTGACTGCAGAAGTTGTATGGATAACAGGGTTGTTCAAGGAGCTGGGTATCAAGTTGATAGAGCCTTCACTCCTCTATTGTGACAACAAATCTGCCTTACAGATTGCTGCCAACCCGGTATTTTATGAACGCACGAAGCACATAGAGATTGATTGTCATTTTATTAGAGAGAAAATTCAACAGGGGCTGATCAAGACTGTGTACATCAATACCAAAGATCAACTGGCTGACTTGCTGACCAAGGCCTTGGAAAAAAAACAACATGATTTTCTACTAAGCAAGCTTGGATTATTGAACCTCTTCAATACATCCAGCTTGAGGGGGAGTACTGGAGATATTACTTAGTTTGATAATGATATGTTAGTTAGTTAATTAACATTTCAGTTAATTAGTTTGATTAGGTAGCAATTACACGTGTGCAGATACATGATAAATAGTGTAGGGTTGAGATGTAGTATATATACCTAGGTCTGTAACTGTAGCAGTAACTTTACTAACTCTGTATCCACAATTCTTCTCTCCAGAAATACACAATATTCTCCCAAAATGATCTCCACAATTGCTCTTGCCAGATCGTTTAACAATAATGTATAGTCAATTTATAACTCATGTATATGTGAAACACACACACGCACACATAACATAAGTGAATACTTTTTATAACTTTTAGCAAGTTATATTGTATGGTCAATATATATTTTCTATGATTTATGACTAATTTTTTTATATAAATAAAAATATGACTATATATTTGTTGTAAACTAATTACTTTATTGTATATATCTAAAATTAATCCAAAAAGAAAAAGATATGTAATTAAGTTCAATATTCATTGGGCCATCTAGTTTATCAAAAATATGAACACTGTATTGGGTGGTGATTAATTTTTGCTCTCGAATTTTTGGTCCTTTAATTTTTGCTCCTCAACATTTTAAGAAATAAAAAAGTTGGTTAAAAATACCTTGACATCAAAAAAACTATTTTTTTCCTAGCAAAGCATAAGCTTATATTTTCATATTATAATATAATACAAATTATATCAATTAATTTTTAATGGCATAAATTCAATACAAAACTCATATATTGTGTTTTACAAAGCATAACTTAGTTTATACAAAATTTATGTTGATAGAGATGTAAGTTCGTTAGAACCCACAAAGTTATGTCACAAAAGACATAATTTATTCCTATAGAATTTAAATTGGATAAGGCAAAAGTTTTCTAAACTTACACCGAGCGAATTAAATACCACACAACTTATGCCAAATAATTTAATTTATACACAATTTATGCCAGACAATGTAAAAGTGTAATAGCTTATCCGTTGTCGTTATGGATAGGTCAATAGAGATGAAAATTGGATAAAACATTTTCAAGTAATAATTTAAAAATTTTAAGCCTAGGCCAGATTTGGACGAAATTTGAGTCATATAAGGTCTTGGGTAATCTGATAATATATTAATAGTTGATGTATAAGTTTGATCTTTTGAGTTGATAGCCAAGACAACAAGGAGCTTGTATGGCTTTACCGAGTTAAATTCGAACAAATAAAACCCTCTAAACTGATCTTGGCATAAATGATATATTTCTTAACGTCATGGTTTGAGGATGTGTTGTAAAAAAAAGGGGGTTAGGAGCAAGTTACTGTAATGATCTTGAATGTCATTTTTGATAAAATTACTATTTTACCCCTCTCGATAGTTGGCCCCAGTCCTTTTTGATTGGTTTTGAAAGTTAATTTTCAAAATTCTGTGAAAAGTGAAGTTTACTAAATTTTTGAGTTTTGAAATCTTAAGTTGCTTAATTTAAAAAATGCTCAGGATAAAGTAAGAAGTATCTAAGTTAAGCTCCTGGCAACTCAAAGTCAACAGAAAGAGTATATGGATCTCAAGGTTAGAGATATGATATTTTAGGATGGAGAGTAGGTTCTTCTTAAAGTGTCCCCCATGAAGGGTATTATGAGATTTGATAAGAAGGGCAAGCATAGTCCTTGCTATATTGGCCCATTTGAGATTCTTAATTATCTGGGGTTAATGGCTTATAGGTTATATTTACTACCTAGCTTTTTTGAATTCTATCTAGTGTTCCATATGTTTATGTTGAAAAAGTACCAAGGAGATGGAAACTACGTCATTACGTGGGGCGTAATATTATTAGAAAGAATCTCCAATATGAGGAAGAGTAGTTATCATTCTCGATTGGGATATCCAAAAATTGAGGACCAAGAAGATAAAATTAGTAAAGCTCCAATTGAAACATTATCGGGCTAGAAAGCAACTTAAAAAAAGTGAGAAGAATATGCGAGACAAGTATCCTCGCTCAGTTATTCTTTGGTTCAAGTACTATTCTATTTTTACCTTAGTGTCGTTTTTTTATTTGATCACTCGAGGACGAGTGGTAAATAAATTGATATCTAATATAGTGATCTATTTTTCATCATTATAGATAGGTCAATAAGGAAGAAAATTGAATCTAAAAGCTCTTGAGTAGTAATTTAAAATTTTTGATCCTAGACTAGATTTGAACAAAATCTAGTCATGTGAAGTCTTGAGCAGCCTGGTAATGAATTAGGAGTTCATGTATAAGTTGATATTTCCAAGAGAATAGGGAGCTTGTACGACTTTATAAAATTGAATCAGGCTAGTACAATTCTTAAAATTGATCATGGTTAAATGGTATATAGTTAAATGGTATATTTTTTAATATCATGATTTGAGGATTTGTTGTCAAAAAGAGAGTTGGAAAGAGAATTACGAAGTTCCTATCTCATATAACTTGCCACGATAGGATGGATCCTAATATGGCACTGCCATCATGGCGAGACAATCATGAGATTTAAGTAAAAAAAAATATCGAATTCATTCGTATTTTCTCTCTTTACTTCATTGAGAGACCAAAAGCAACTTAGGGTGTATTTTCTTTAATTTTCCATTTGCTTTGTTGAAAAAGGTAAGCTAATTTTTCTTTGACTCGTAATTTAATTCCTAGACCTTAGAATCTAGGAGTATTATTATAGGAAAAGATTGTGACCTGCAATTGATAGTGAAAAAAATCTTAATTGGGGGAGATGATCATAAATTAGGATTTTGATATAATTTAGGTAATATAGACCATTGCTTGTTGATTATTGTCACGACCCAACCCAGGGACCGTGATTAGTGCCGATTGGGCACCCAGATAAACACTAAACCGGATTTCCAACTATGATAGCTAAGGAAACCACCGAAATTTCGGCAGAGTTTCCTCTGTTTTACTGACAAACCATACCTGCAAACAGCAACTCAGCATACAACCAATATCTATATTCATACATATGCGGGCCGACAAGGTCACCGCTGCGGTAGAACCGCCCAACAAATATATCATACATATATAGTCATACCACATGCATTATCCTATACCCACATGTATCTACAGACCTCTATACATACGAATTGAATCATAGGACGGGACAAGGCCCCGTCATACCCTCGAATATGCATAAATGCAAAATACAGAAAACAAGTGTACCTGTATATACCAAAAATCGACTCCTAAGGCAAAGGGAGCGCTTCAACGGTAGACAGAGATGCTAAGAAGGTGGCTCTCTAACTTGTACGTCAGTACCTGCAGGCATAAAACGCAGCCCCCGAAGGAAGGGGGTCAGTACGGAATATGTACCGAATGTGTAAAGTAGAAAGTATGAAATATAAATGAGAGTAATAATCCCAACAAAAATATATGAGCCAAACCTGCATGCAAACATCAACATAATTCTTTACTTAAAATATCAAAGATGCATATAGGACTACCACAGCATACAAACCAGAAGTTTACATACAAACCTCCAAACTGCGCCATACCACAGCATAACACCAGAAGTTTCAAATCCCCAAAATCTCCAACACAAGTCCCAACTGTAGTATAAGTGAGCCGAGGCAAAGTGTGGCCCATCACTCACGTACCGTAATATGTAGAGGTCATCATGCCCGATAAGTGAGCCGAGGAAAGGGGTCAAAAGCACTCACGTGAGCCTAGCACTCACACGTCATGATGCCAACATATCCCAAGTCCAGCTCCTTATGCCTCCAAACTAAGAAAAATCAGCCCATGAGCAAATCGACCTGTCGTATCCAACCTACTTCGGAATATATATACACATATACATATAGTTATACATAAGTACGATAATAACCGACCCAGGAACCGGTGAACGAGACTATAATGGCACGAATAGAGTCGTGAGAATCACATGCATACAAACTAGTTCCAAAAACTTAGTAATATGCAAAATGTTCAT